>JAULBM010248152.1:0-16856 GCA_032357055.1 Geukensia granosissima
GTCAATCAAGAAATCTAGCATTCCGCAAATGTTATCTTCTGAGTACTTTTTGTTAGAATCAGAGTGGTTAACAACAAAAAAGGGTTTGTCCCTCCCTAGAACCAAATATTTGAATCTGCGTTTGTTATCTTTTTAACAAAACTGAGGTGAACTCAGGCTTTTTATTTTTCGATGATTTTTGAATGTGGAATAGCAGTATACATGGTGGCAAAATCAAATGTTTTGATGCTATTGCAAATCATTATATTTGCTGCATCCTGAAAAATATCTATCTCAACTCTCTTATTGCTTATTACCGGCAACAAATTTCTATTAATAAAGGTTTATTAGTTTTGATGTAATTAATTTATTGATGTTTGTTGGTATATATGTGGTATAAAGGCTTCTTATAAGAATTTTAAGAAAAAATCTTTAAAAAATTCCAAAAACACGCAGTAGAAAATGTGTATTTATATGGTGATAAATCGTTTATTTATAAAACAATTTTACAAAAAGCAACAAAGGAAGCCTGCATATGATTAGATTTCATATAAAGTTTAGCACATGAATCTGCAGATCATATCATTGTATTAAAAATATCATTATCATTAAGGGTATCTGTTATCTATTGTTTTTAATTGTTTTAACGCGTATACAATGAGTTAAAGCCTTCTTGTTCAGTAACAACGAGCAAGACAGAAAAGCGATAACTGTATGTAAAACGGGGGTTTTAAATGGAGTGGTATTTGTGTCGAAGAGTGAATGTGCATTGTTGTAAAAATTGTTTGTTTGTATTTGAAATTAAAATAAAGAGACTCGATTTTATTATCGTGCTTAAAGAAGGTAGTGCACAATATAACCTAATTTTTGAAGATGAGTTGAGATAATCTGTGAACTTTTGGAATAACAGAACTGAATGTAGTCTGCATCGATGAAAATGGTATGAGTGCAAAAAGACTCCAAGTTTATGGTTACAATAGCCCAATTATGATTTCTGGTAATTAGCTTAATCTGACCGAGAGATTAAGCTCAGGGAAAAACAAAGATAGGCATGCAATTGGTCAATATTAGAAACCAAACGTATGATTATAAGATTTTTGATAATCGGTTAATAGGAAATTTTCAGTTTCTGAGACAGGGGTCCAATATTTTTTTAAACAAAGGAAAGTGATAATCACGTGAAATAAGGGAAAATCTCTGTTAAAAAGACTGCCCTATTTTGACCCTCAATTTTCCTATACAAATGCCGCAAGAACCTATGTATTTTCTTCCGCTAGTTTGACATTCAGCATGTCTGTATGGATGTAACAAAAGTTTTGAAAAGGAAATTACACCATTTCTATTTTTAGATTCATGTCAAAGTATGGGAACTCCTCCTATGGAAATAGCATTATGGCATAATTGTGCAGTTGTAACCTAATATGGAAACCAAGAGCAAACTAGTTGTGAAGAATTTTAAAAAATAATTTATTTTATTGTCATTATTCTCATGCGTTGTTTTGAAAGTAAGAATAATTCATAATCACGATTACTCGGAATATGCAAGTGCGTTAATATTTAAAAAAAACTGCAGAAAATTTTTTTTTTCTTAAAGGGGATTGTGGCAATAGTATAAGATTTACCTACTTCTCTGGTTTTATCTTAAAGCATTAAACAGTTTTGATAAGTTACTCCAAATTTTATTTTCACGATTTTAATGATTGAAAACTACAGAAAACTACTTGAAAGATTATTTTTATATCCTGTTATTTCGCTATGAATTCTGGGAGACAAAACTAATAGCCTTGTGATCATATCTAAAATAAGAAAAATGTAATTTATCAATAGCTTTGTTTATTTTGTTCTGAAATTAAAATTTGGAAAACTTATTTCAAACTAGTGATCTAATTTTTGATCTGTCGCATGTTTTGTCCTGATCTTGTCTTTAAAATAATTATATAAAAATTGTAGTGACATTCCACATTTCGTTTATACTGTTGCCATTTAGTTTTTTATATATATCCATTATAAACATGATACAGATCATTACAGCATTTGTAACTTTTTAGAGTCATTTCATCTTCCGCAATTCCATAGACTCCATTGTGATATTTAGTGCCCCAATTTAAGCCTACATTGTACGTCATCTGGATTTGTTAGTGTATTCCTTACCAAGTGTGTGGATTTCAATGACGTCACGATTTATGATAAAAATATGCTGGTAGGCCACAACAATCAACAATAATTCTGACAAAAACACGTTGATTTGCGAAAGTTCTGTTTTAAAAGATTAGGCCAATTGTTTTAGTTGCTACTGATGAGAGGTTATTCCTTGAAATGTACATAAAGCAAACAAACATTTTTCATATTTATTCAAGATTGGTAATTTTGTATTTGAATAACTAAGATACTATTTCTTAAGAAAAGGATGGAACAAAGTAATTACATTCAGTAATTCACATGCTGGACTCTTTTTCGGGTAAGGGAGTAAAATTAATTTCAATACACTCGATTGTTTCGACCATTGTAGTATTATGATGTGCATTCTTATTTTATGTAGTATTTCAATAACCTTGCAGTATTTAGTGAAGTATGAAAAATTAATTTTTCAGATGAAACTGTCATTTCAATCCTTTCTAATTTTTATCAATGAAAATTTTGCTAAAGGTTTCAAATTTTGTACAGCTGAGTTTTATTTCATTTTATTTCTTTGAAAGATATATCATAAGTGTGTGTAAACAAGTCTTATTTCTTTAATCTATGCAATTTAATTGTTCTTTACATACAGTTATTTAAGTGATTTATGTAATTGCACTTTTTGTATTTTCATTTTAAACACATTAAAAGCATTTACCATCACAATTTTGTTTATGTTTTAATACAGCATGCACACAGTAGCAGTACGATTTACAAGAAAACTTGGGTTTCAGTTACATGTCTGAACGTTTCCCTGTTCCATCCCCATTAAGACCGCCTCGGTGGTATAATGGTTAGCGTGCTCACCTCGAGTGCGGAAGGTCGTGGGTTCGATCCCCGGCCGGGTCAAACCAAAGACATAAAATTGGTATTTGCCGCTATGCATGCAGCATTTAAGAGAAAAAGCAAAAACTGGTCAGCCCAGAGTCAGAAATATGTGTTTGACATGTATTCCTGTGGATTGTTGCTTTCCTGAGCTATTGCATCGGTCTAGTACAAAGCAAGGTTCATAAATCATCACTCATTAATATGCTCTCGTCCTGAATATGCATGAAATATTTGTCGCTGGACGTTTAGCACCATTCGATCAATCAATCATCTCCATAAATGATCTTGACGTAGTTTTAATTTATCGGTTTTATGTATTATAAATGCTCTGCTTTAAGAACTGTTCTACATGAGCCTAATAAGGACCATGTGCTAGATAAATATGTTTGTTATGTGACAAGGCAAACAAATCTTGAAAATTCCTTTTAAAGAAATGGTCGACTTGACACTTATCGATACGGTATTTCACACACATATATATATATATATATATATATATATATATAGCTGAGTGAAGAAAAATCAAGGGTCGAGTAACATGGGAAAAGATAAAAACAGTATCCAAAATGACTTTACAAACTATACAAATTACAATAAGTGACGCAACACGAACTCTTTTGGAAAATAGGAGTAGAGTCACGTGTTCCAAAAGGTGAATGTAATCAAGTCTGAGAAACGTTTGCATAGAAGCATTCTCTATATATTTTTTTTTATTATATATGTGTGTTGGGAAGATATTAGTATAATAATAGGAGATGTGGCATGATTGCCCATAAGACAGCCACCCACTAAATGACAGTAGAATTTAAACTTCTACAGTTCTCATTATGACCTTCAACAATGAACCGGAGTCCATACCATAACGGAAGCTGTAATTGGCCCCATAATACAAAAAGGTTCTATTTTCTTACTTTTACCTTAAATAACAGTTGTTCAGCTATATCTACAACTTCATTCCATATGTGTTTATCCAGCTATAAAAAATCGGTCTTTTATTGAGCTGTACACAATATCGTTCATTTTGGTGTGATGGCGGAAATGGAACTGGCTGGTAGTTTGATTTAGTTGCAGTGAAAATTTCTTATACTTAAGCATTTAGCCTACGGAAATCTAGTCCGGAAAAAGATCCTATGGAATTCAATTAAATATTTTAAGAAATGAGGAATAGGTTGATAATGTTTCGACATTTTTTATTCTCTTTTTTATGTCATAAAACAATCGTAGAAAATTAAAAATGTTGTTTTTATTTAGAAGAAGTGAATTGATTGATTGATTGCTGCTTAATGTCCAGCAGGCAATATTCCAGCCATATTCAGATCGAGCTTAATCAATTTGAGACGATGATTTATGTCTGACCGTATAATATATATATATAGAAAAAAAACATGTTCCACGATGCATATGGCACTTGACCTTAACTATTTAGCAAACATAAAGATTAGTCGAAAGCAGCAAATACAAATAAACGAAAACTTTACTTAATCGGAAAACGGTTTTAATTTATCTGATGAGATTGGTGTGTATGAAAAAAATCAGAAAAATAGAATTGATAGAAACGACTAGAAGTTACAAATTTTATCCCTAGTGCTTGTGTCTAGTCAATGCATTGCAGTATTAATTCTTCTTTTGTTTTGTTTTCATGGTTTATTTCCTTTATATAAATTTGTACCATTGGACTATGGAGATATCGTGAAATTAATAGCAACTCATCCCGTCCGAAAATGCCAACTCTCTGGGAAAGAGCTAAATGCACAGTCGACACAAAACAACGTAGTCATAATAGTTGACTTGGTACAGACATCATAATATGGTACAGTTAACGATAAAAGTAACCCAATACATTTCTTTCTTCAACATCTACAAATAACATAGCTAGTTCTAAAAGAAACAAAAATCGTTTTAATTTTCATCGTGTTATAAAATCAAACATGTTTGCTGATGGAATCGATCATGAGGAGACACAAAAGCAAGAACACAAGCCAATCCATCATTATAGTTTGACGCTTCATCAACAAAACATTCTGTGATTTTCATTATAACAAAAAAAATCGTAATTTTCTATAAATTATACTGAGCTGCATTGCAGAATTTACTTGCATACATTCATACGTAGTTTCTAATATTTATGGTTTGACTTTTAACTTTGATTAGAAAATAAAATAGCAAATCGTAACTGCTTGAAAGCAGACATGGCCAGAAATTAAAATTGGTAAGTGAGCATCAATGACATTCTTAGATTTGTGTAATTCCCAGATATTGTACCTATCCTATTGTGTTATGTAAAACACAAGTTAAACGATACTGATTAGAACACCCCACCCCCCCACTAAAGTGCCTGAAAGTATCTGACTAAATTTCTGTTTTAGTAAAACAGCAGCCAATATTCTTTTGATTTTATTATTATTTTTGTTCTACAAACTCAAAAACTCAAAATCATATAAGTCAAAAGTGTCGTACGAGAACTCTGGTCTGGGGTTGTGAAAAAAATTCCCCAAAAAATCTATTTATCAAGAGTTCTTCTTACATCATCCAATGCTGGGTTTAATGTTTGATTAATGGTGCAAAAATTGTAAGTTTCAAAGCCTTCGGAGTTTGCGTCCCAAGAGCTACATCTCATTTTGCGTTATTTTACAACAGTTCATAATCTTTTTTTTCAATTTTAATGTTCCTAACGAGAAAACGAATATAGTGGTAATAGATGTATCACAAAAACCAACATTATTTAATGTACTGTATGGCCAATCCGTTGACTGACAACTCGTCAGCAGTGCTCGAAGTCAACATGTTGGAAATCCAGTTAGCAATACAATGATACAATAAAGGAACAAATCCAAAGTAAGTTAAGTCCAGTGTAGAATACCCGTGAGAGAGATCGGAAGTGCATAGTCCAAACTGACAAGACGAATTTGAATCAAACTAAAAGATAAAACAAAAACTAAAAGAAAAAAGGCTTGCAGTCCACGAACTCCTTTACAAAACAGGAGTGTGATCAGGTGCTCATGAAGGGTAAGCCACCTGTCTTGCGCGCAACACCCGTCGTGATTTCCTTTATGTCAAAATCGGTGTCAAATCAGGAGTGTCAATTTGTATCAAACCCGGCAGGAATCTGCGAACTCTCATTTAAACAGGAGTGTGATCAGGTCTCATGAAGGGTAAGCATCACCTTTCTTCGGAAAATCCAGATACTTGGAACAGCCACGAGAGTATCGAATCAAACGTGAAACATAAACCCCGTAGGCAGGGGGAGCAGAAAAATTGCCACTTAAATATGGGACGTTTGAAAAGTGTAGTCATTGCGTTTTCGTAAATCCTAGAAAAAAGTTATCCCACATGGTCAAATCGAGGAATAAATCTAGGTATGAAGCAGATTTTGGGGAGTATGTGGTCCCTTAATTTCTAGTTCGCTGGGATATATTTGGTCGAGATGTTCACAGAACGTCGGATTATTCAATGACAAAACAATATTTGTAAAGCAAAAAGTAAAATTAAACGATCAGGCCAGTTTCTTTTTGTTATTTCACAGGAGTCCCTGAATGAATTCTGCTTCATACGAATATAAATACAAGTTGGCTAGTAGGGGTGCAGAGTTATTGCCGATTAGAATGCCAACGGTCTGTTGAACAATTCGCCAACCAAATTCTACAAAAGTGTTGTCAATTAGAAAGTCCAGCATTTTGAAAATATCACCCTCACTGTATTTATAAGCAAAAGACATGCGTGCTCTCTAACAAAGTAAGACATCTGTTAACCTAACACCAAATATTTATATCTTGGATTTCTTTTTTGTTTCATAAAACACTGATGTATCAATTTCTTAAGACAGTCCAGTTTAAAATACCCACGTGAGAGATCAGAATTGCATAGTCTAAAGAGACAAGAAATATTTGAAACAATCTAAAAGATAAAACGAAAACAAAAGGAAGTAAGGTTGTCACGAATTCCTTTACAAAATAGGAGTGGGATCAGATGCTCTAGAATGGTAAGCATTTCCTGACTTCCGCGCAAAACCCTCGTGGAATCATTAAACTCTAATCCGGGTTAACGTCAATCCGAAATGAGGTAAACTTATTTTTGTATAACCAGTAACAGGTCCATTTCTAGTTGAAATACAAAGATACCATATGGATCAACCATTTCGTGATGGCGACCATAAACTTTTAAGGGGACGACTTCAAACTAGATTGGATGTGGAATAGGTTACAAAGGGCTGAAAATTCAAACTTTAAAAGAATCGGATTTGAGGTATTGAAGCAGATCGACATTTGATTAACACCGCTTGTGAAGTACGCTTTAAGAGTTACATCTGCATCAGAAGGAAGCTTAAGAGCCTTAGAAATTTATAGTATTTTTATCAAGTTTTAACGGAAGGAAATATGCAAGGCGTGCATGTAATGAGTCGTGCCAAGATTAAAATTCTACTGGACTGCGAATGTTTTCCACCAGCAGTGACATACACCCAGTGGAAGAAATAAATGTGTCACGTAAAATAATAACAATTATGTTAAAAAATACACCGAAAATCAATAAGCACAAGCATCAGAACCGAAACAAAAGGCAACTTTTCAAAAACTCTTTTTACTAGAGGAAGGATTAATTAACATGAGAGAACACATCTGATCGAGCACCTATGAAAAGTTCAAAGTACGGTCTTAAATCTTTATTACCATGGAGGAAATGTATTGCTTTTATCATATTACGTTCAGTACGCGTGAACATGATTTTTTTCATATTTGCAAGAAAGTAAATTTCTAACTTGAACAACTTATACACGTTTCTTTGTTTGGGGTGATTAAGAGCATTTCACAAGGAGTGGTATTCCATCCTAGTTGAAGGCCTTGTGTAGATATTTAGATTTGTAAATTGCCTACGTTTTTCTCGTTGAAATGTAGTCTCTGTTGTTTACCCCATATCTTTTCATTTTCATATTTGTCCCAAACGTCTAATGAATTCTTGACACTTGTTTCCAGAAAACAATGATAAATATTTTTATTAGCGATTAGGTAGTATTTATTTACTTTTAACATTTCATCTGTATCGGTATTCCTGTTTATGTCAAAAATTATAGATAGATGAGCTCAATTTTCATTCCTTTTGGGAATTTCATTTTGAAAATATACAATAAGCAGGCAACCGTAATTAAATAAATGCATTTATCATTCAAGATCAAATAAAGAAAAGATAAGAATATCAATACAAATATAATCAAAGTCAGTTTTAACTTAGACAAAATACACTTTTACCACGGTGAATTTTGATATGTTAAATGCGGATTTCATGAAGTAACCTCTCATCACTATCATAAGCATGATAAGAACCAAACCAAAAGAATTCTGAGATTTTAGCATGGTAAAAGAAGACTTAAATCCAAACAAATCGACACAAGTAGCCAAATCCAACGATACGGAAAACAACTCGGTGCAGTACGTTTCGACGTCTCTCCGTATTTTCAGTGGTTTAGAATTTAAACAAATTCACCAAATTTCTGTTAAACATTTTTATAAAGGACAAAGTTCGTTAAGGCCCATTTTTTGGCCCAAGAATTTGGCTAAAAAATGAAAATTGGCTAATATCTATTATTACATATTTTTTGTATGGAATAATGTCTACAAAAAGAAAATCCAACAGAATTTTAGTTAAATAAGTTCTACAAGGTAGCATGACACATAGAAAATACTTAATTTTAAAAAAACTAAAAAATTGATTAATTTTATGCAGTATTTGATACCTTTTGTCGATTTTAATATAGATCGCACAGAAACATCACAACCAAACATTGCAAAATAAAAGATATATTAAGTACAAATGTTAAGTTTAAAATTTCGTCGTGATGGTTTTTGTGCGATCATATCTATTTTGAATAAAACACCTCCAAAAATTTGTTATTTTTTATTCTTGTCAAAAAAGTCAAATAAACCCTTAACGTACCTTCTCCTTTATGTCAGACAAGTCTGACAACCGAGCCAGTAAAAATCCTCGAGGACCTACGGTCCATCAGTAAAGGCATTGACCCAGTGGTGCCAAAACAGTTTACCAATGTTGCATAGGTATGGTGGTATTTAATGTGTTGTATGCTCATTCAGTTAAAAAATTAAATTATAATATTACTATGAACTTACTGTTTTGTTTCCGTCAGCTTAAAAACTACTGTTACAAATTACGAATGTGCAGATGGTTTTAGTTTTGAGTTACTAAGTTGATAATTGTATGCAAAAAATTAGAACATATCATAATCTTCTTTTATGATGTCCGCTGAATCAGTTCAAAATTACAATACTTTGAAAAGGTCATGACAGCACTTGAGAACTTTTTACCCGGATAAAAAGCAGTGAAAACCTAAGTGTGCTCATTTTAAGATATAAACATTTGATAATTTGGCGGGAAAAGGGTTTCTGTGATTTATCATAAGTTTATCTTAGTGTGGGTTTTTTTGTGCAAAAACACGTGAATAACAAGAATTTCTAATTGGCACTTAAAGGTGTATTTGATGAAATGTTGAAAAAAATATGCCTGAGATAAAACATGTAAAACCAGAGCAGTTCGAGATTCTTACAAAAACGGCTGAATATGAGCAGCGAGCTTCCATCATACTATCGGCATCCTGACAGGGAGAAACTGTGCACCCTTTCTCGTCCACTTATTCTTTGATTCGCATGAAGCTGTCTTCAAACAGAGCCTTCTACAGAGAAGAGAGAAAAAGTTTGCTCAATCTTTTGGCTTCACGTTCTGCTATATAGATGATGTTCTTTCACTGAAGAATTCTAATTTATTATGTTTACCGCATGTATCCAAATGCACTTGAAATCAAAGATACTACAGAAACATAAAGGTCTGAACTGACGAGTTGTAAATCAACGAAATGCCATAAAGTACATAAAATAAAAATTGGTATTTTATGATACATTGATTACCAATGGGTGTACGTCCCTGCGATGCATGCTACTCCCCGAGAGCATTCTTAGCCCAGAACCCATATTTTTATCATGGCATGATTTCTAACATCAATTCCTTTAAATTTTCCATTCAAAATCTGTAATAATTAACAGAAATTTTAAGGCTCTTCCTTCTGATGCACAGATATTATTTAGCTTATTTTAAACTCCTGCTTAGATTGTTTTGGGTTCTGATCATAGTGCTTTTAAATTGTCATTCTTTTATAACCGAATTTCCAACATTTTGACCTCGAGAACTGCTGTCAAGTTGTCAATCAACCAAATGGCCATATAGTGCATCATAATTTAATTTGGTATTTTGTGATACATTGATTGAACAGAGATAAAAATGCATCATAGATTTCATATACGCATTTAACAATAAGCAAACTTTTTTTTCAAATCTGTATAACATGCATTTTATAGATTGTAAACTAATTCTAAACCGTGAATCGGGACTTCAAGGTCTGTATGATACTTGCTACGTATTTCTATTCAAGGATTTACTCGTCACAAGCTATCGGTAACGTGCGTGGGAATAAATTCAGTATATTTTGTCATTTTGTCTTTGATTAAATATTTATGTTATATCTTCCCACTGCCGTGAATACAAAATCCGTTCCTATACCGGTTGTGACTAACATCGTTGTGACTATGCGCCAGTGTTGTCTACGGAGTAACACGACGAGTGTCACTAGTGGAGCAGGAGTTGCTCACCCTTCCGGAGCACCTGAACTGACCCTGGTTTTTGTAGGGTTACTACTGCTTAAGTTTTTCAGTGTAGTTTTGAATGTTCTTTATTTGTCTTTCATCATGGTCTTGTCTATCATCGATTTCTGTCTTCCCCTTTGGTATCTTCGAATTCCGTTTCTTAAATCACCAAATTCTTTTCGGCGTAAAACGTTCGTTCAAAATAATGTATACGATTTTACACGTATGACTTTTCTCGTGTGTCATGAACGTCCGCTAATTCGAAATTTAAACACAAGGAATTGCGGAAAACCTCATTAAAAAGAGAAAACAGAAAATGTACCAAAGATTTTTAAGTGCAAGGAGAACAATTGTTTTCTTTGTTTTGACTTGGCTGGTTTCTTTAAATAATAACTATTTTCTATAATAATCCATCCATTAAAATAAAAACAAAACGCAAACCTTTATGAAAAAATCAAATGAAATGAAACGCAAACAAAGCAGTCCATTATGAATTTATCAAACTGATATTGTTAACCATATCGTCAATGAGTGTATAAAATATACAATCACTGATAGATAATAATGTTATTTGCAGAAATCCGTATTGATAATAAAGAGAAAAAACTTAATATGCAAGAAAGATTCAAAGCCTTCTCCAGTTCAGCAGCAGTGGATGTGAAATGAAGCAGACAATCTATTGCTCTGAGGCATGAAGGTTTCTACCATTAAGAATATGAAATAGAAATAGATTTTTATCTGATATATTAATACCTTGGCATTGTACAGATCCAATTCAGATTTTGAGTTGAAGGTAGAACAAATCGTAAATAATAACGAAACATCTCGATTTCTATTATACAACCGATGAATATTGCAGCTTTGCTTTTGACAAATATGAACATTTTCAACGTTATTCATTTTGTTTTAACAGGTCACGGAGCTAGTCAGTTAGTTTACCGATCGTAATCTTCCAAACAAAAAAAACAATATATACCTTAAAATATTTATAAAAAAAACCAACAAACCTTGTGTTAAGATCTGGGACTGTTGTATTTGAATGTAGTACCCTGAAGTATAACAATTTTATATAATTAACAACAATGTAGAAAGTAACAAATAATGCTGAAATACAGATTAACCTTTTAAAAATCAAATTTTATTTTCATATGTTTCAATTCCAAATAATAATGAAATAGGACAAGGCAGTATTGTTTAAATATCTGACGGAGATTTAAAAATTTCATAGAGATGTGAAACTGAGTTACAGTCTGAATTAGTGTATCCGTTCATATATGGACACACACTTGAACGGATATAGTATATCGTTTCGTCCTATTCTGTATATCCGTACAGATATTTTGGAACATCAACAGCTAAAGTAATCTGGATCTATTGATGTTTAAGCAGTTTATTGCAGAATGCTGCAGGTAGCTCGAAAATGTATATTCATACGGTATCGGCATGGCAAAAGTTATACACTGTATACGAGGTTTTTAATTTGCTAGCAAATAGCTCCATGGTGTTCAATTTGCTTGCCTGTCTCTCTTAAACAGAAAAAAAACACTTTTTGATTTCATCAAGATTTTCAACTTAATTCGAGAATGAAATTTGTCTAACCGTTTCACCCTGACTTTAACTAGGTTAATACCATAAATACACCGATTCGTACATGTCTGGGCTATTATCCCACAAAAAATCATGAAATTTAAAATCATTATAGAGTAAATCTTCTAGTAGCAATGCACACTTTAAAAGGAATTCGAAGATACCAAATTGGCATACAGAAATCGTTAAGTCGGAAGACAGACAAGACCATGGCCAACAAAATGAAATGAAAGACAAACACAGAACACACAACACTTCACTGAAAACTAAAGCTGGAGTTACATGAACCATACAAAAACTAGGGTGCGTTCAGGTGCTCCAGAAGAGTGTGCAACCCCTGCTCCACTAGTGACACCCGTCGTGTTACTCATTGTAGTAAAAACCCGGTGATATTTCATTTGTTTTGGTATGTTCAATTATTAGCTAATTGGTTTATGTTTATTATCTAACTCTAAAACAGTACCAATTTTAGTAATAATCGGTATATATATATTCTCTAACCCTAATACATAACCGAATATGAATTTTTAAGTACACATAAATGATAGAATAACTACCTTATTCATCAGAGGATAACTTAGATAATATATTACAAAGACAACAGGGATAAATAAGTCCAGAGTAACACGAACCCCAATAAATATAAAACTGAGGTGAGATCAGACGCATAATTTAACGATTAGTGTTCCATAAAAACAAAATATAATATATAGGATATATGTCGAGGATAACATATAACATTTAGCACTGGAAAATATTTTTCGTGGGGATACTTCTGTAAATAAAGTCTAACTAGAACCTATATAACCAGAAACTTACTGAAAAGTTTGTAACGAAATAAATAAGAGTTACATTCACGATTCATAAAAAACTTAAAATAACTTGGTGCTGTATTTATGATAATTACGCGACTGAAGGTGAAACCTGAGTAATTTAAATGGTTACAATTTTTGTGTTTTCATTTTTCTCTTGTTTCATTTGTCCAGGTGCTGACATTTCTTAATAATACCATGTTGAAATCTTCTTTTGTTATAACTCTTTATATTTGCAGACTTTGTATATCTTAATTATTTTACGTTAATTTTTCAAAATTTGATGAAATATTCGTAAACATTGTTAACCACATATGCTTAACTGCAACAATAAAAAAGCTGAGTGCAGCATTAAGCACGGGATTTAAACAATGACTGCTTTCTTTTTAAGGTATCTTTCCGATACTTGGTACCAGACGAGCTGTTTACAAATCATTTATCCGCTCAGTGATGCATCAAGTTTGAACTGAAGTATCAATACTGAAATGAGTTGGCCCACAGTGCTATTCGTGTATTTTATATGATATGCCTTATATATAGAACAAACAGCCACCGTATTTTATATGTAATACCTTTTACAACAAACAGCCACCACAACTACTACAACGCTGGAAACTGCTGCTATAATAATGTAGACAGTGGGATTTGAATCGTCTTCTGCTGTTCGAATTAATAAAATATATGTGAATAAAGTTTTAAACCATATTGTAAAAAAACCTGTTATAAACAATATCAAATTTTAAGCAGTTATTCGTAGTCAATTATTTATGTAAAACGCCAACACTCATAATTTATTATTTGCAATGGCACCATTTTGACTTTATTATTTGTGTATATTTCGAAAGTATTGTGTACAATACCCATGCGAGGGATTAATAGTGCATAGTCGAAAACTGTAGGATGTTAAAGTCACCGATGTATTTCTCTTTTTCTGATATGGTAAAAAGTTATGTATCATATATTGGAATAAAGACCATAAAATATACGAGATGGAGAATTGCACCATGGATTCATTATGTCATTTTCAGACTAGCTAAAAATTAAAGACTGTGTTTTCAATAATATTTTCTATCAATTAACTTCGAAGACTTCCGAAAAATGATAAAATATCTCAATGTAAGTTGTGGACAAGTTTGTTTATCGGAACAGTGAGATGCAATAGACCATTGTTAAATTTTTAAATCTTAATCTAAAAAAGTACGGTCTCATCACATGAGATTATTGAAAGTACGTTCTTCCAGATAAATTTCTTTTGCTTTTTTAAAATCTTGATTATTTAAAACTAAAACTCGACCAAATATCGAAAAGTATTAATAAATTTGTTCACTAAATCCTGTTAAGAAGAGTCTTTTTGAATTTATTCCATCTACTGTGACTCATAACAATATAAAAAAAAATTTGCAATGAGAGTAGCGCAGTTTGTAAATAATAAAATAATAAAAATAAATGATTAATGTCTGATATTTTACTAGCTGTAGTCTGCCAGTTTATATGAGAATAAAAAAATATGATATAAATATAAGAAAGACTGCACTTCAACCACGAATAAAGCAGAGTGAATCTACGAATCTTGAGTTTCTCACGAGGCCTCCATCAAGTCGAATACCAGCAATTGTGAAAAAGAATTAAACAAACTCTTTTTGACACAATATCGATCATCTGCGTAAGCTTGTATTAATCAAGTTTTTAAAGAAAATACAATGAAAAATAAAAAATTGACTCACAGTTTTAAAAATATTTATCTAGAACACAGATCTTCTGCAACAACTATGAACTTTGTTATTCAAAATTTCAAAAAACACCATCAAAATTTTCTGTGTCATTCAATTGTAAGCTTGACACCAATATGTACCAGAAAAAGCACGATCCGCGTTTCACATACATTTATACATGTTATAGCAAATATGACAAGGTCAAATATTTAGCGCTATTCTGGATTTACCTTCATCAGGGGTCTGCATGGGGACAAGAATAGGAAGATCAATCAAATACTATAAATTTGTAGTAACATTCAGGGACCAAAATGAAATATACAGTTCGTGACCTAATTGCAATGTTTGAAAGATGAAACTGTTTTTTTCAACATACTTCCCAATGCCAGCGTCTTTTATGATGACTTTAGCATTGTGACGTTCAAAATTGTCTTTCAATTGCAGCAGATACAAACTTTGTGAACAAAATCTGACTTCAATTCTAACACAAGGTAAAAACGTTACCTCGTGAAGTCTGTATGTCATTTTTACACAATGAATAAAACATATTGAACAGGTTATAGAATGATATATTTCATATGACAACATCAAAATGTAAATAAATCAAAAAGAAGTTATATCCGTATTATGTTTAATAATCCTGTCAAAACTGTTTTAATTGTCTCATCATGGATTAGGGAAAGATTTAAAACAAAATGAAAATCAGTTATAAGAGGGTGCTTAGACAAACGGAAAGACATGACAATCTTGAGAACATGAGCACTGTACATATAAAACTAAAAGTAAACATTCAACTTTGAACAATGCAGACAAACCCGACTGACCTAGTGCAGCCCGGAAGTGTAATCACTGTCTGCCTCAAAGATACCTGCTTTTGGGTACGGTGACTAGTGTTTGTGGTAAAAATACAAGTCTAATAAACATAATGTATCAACCACCATAATGTTGAAATAACCGTATGATATATTTTATTTGAATTGAATCATTGCAACTTTCTACGATTAGTTCAAGATGTGCAAAACAAGCACTTGCTAAAAGTAAAGTAAATATTAAACTTAGCTGTTTTAATGATATACTGTTTACTTTATATATAAAGCATATATATATAAACAGATAAAACAAAAACAAAAATCTATGACTTAAACCCGAATGTAACATGATAGTGATTTACCAATAAAAATCATCATAAGTTACACACTTCAAGGCACATGTTTAACAAACTACACATTGAACTTACTCGTTACGTGTTTCTTTGTGGTACTTAGATATGTCTTTGTGGTACTTGAGGTGCTTTGGTCGGTCACAGGGGTACTGGTAGTATCTTTAAAAAAGATTAATACATTTCCTCTAGTGTAGGGGAAACAAACATTTATATGATTATTCACAACCACATCGACATTAAACGTTATTAGCTAAAACAGCTATAAACTATACACTTTCCGAATTTAAATTTGATTTTGAAATTGTTAATAAATAATTTCTATGCACCAGTCTTCAATAATTCCTTCTTTACTAGTAGTTCACCAGGGTAAAAACGTTCACACAATTATTAACTTCGTTTTACGCTTGACAGTATAAAACAATATCACACCACAACCGCTCCTGCAACATAAATTCCTGAGAGAAGGCAGATCAAAAATATCTTGATGCTCTTCTTCAAAAAAGCAAAACTATAGTAGATTTAAACAGAAAACCATTTTCAAGTACTCTAATTCAAAGTTAACCTCAAAGCCTTGGTGTGAGGTAAATACTACATGGAAGTACTTTAGAATGAAATTTTAAATTATTCTACCTTCTAAGCCATCTACTTGACTGAAATTATAAGACTGGTTTCTGTCCTGGTTTTTGAAGGGTTCTTGTTACTCCAGCTTAAGAATCTTGAGAACATGAGCACTGTACATATAAAACTAAAAGTAAACATTCAACTTTGAACAATGCAGACAAACCCGACTGACCTAGTGCAGCCCGGAAGTGTAATCACTGTCTGCCTCAAAGATACCTGCTTTTGGGTACGGTGACTAGTGTTTGTGGTAAAAATACAAGTCTAATAAACATAATGTATCAACCACCATAATGTTGAAATAACCGTATGATATATTTTATTTGAATTGAATCATTGCAAC
>JAULBM010248263.1:0-16855 GCA_032357055.1 Geukensia granosissima
ATATGCATCAGTATTAAATGCATATTTACTATTATTTTCAAAGAAATATATCCGGTAGGAGAGGCTGTGGATTTTTCGTAAAATTTCCATATGTTTAGCATTGAACTGAAAAGGGGACCTCTAACCTTAAGGGTATATGAAGGTGGATATTAAGTTCAAATTATTCGAGGTTACATGTCACTGACACCAAACTAAGCTTTTAGGTTTTAAAATTTCCTATCTGAAACTTGGGATTTCAAAGAATGACACATAAAACTGGTGTTTGATATTGAACATATAGATTGACCATGCGACGCATGATTCAATTGTTTTTAATCATGTATACGGATCTAATATCTCATCGGATTCGGGTGCAAATACATGATAAACAATGTATTGTAACTGGATTTCCAACATATTTACTTCGAGCACTGCTGACGAGTTGTAATTCAACGAAATGGATGGCCATACAGTGCACCAAATTGATATTATAGTGTATTTTATGATACCTTTATTATAATGACGTAAACTCATGTACTGAAAAAAAATGCAAATATCAAGCTTTTTGATATGCGGGATGGAGTTTGGGGTTCTGAACACCATTGTCCGGTAAGCTTTTCACTTCCTGTTGCTACAGAATGGATATCAGCACAGACATCCAGTTAAAAACGAAGGAAAAATACTTGTAATCTAATCTGTGATTCCTGGTCAACGAAAAACGATCTGCCACGTAGGGAGGGGGTTATAAACATTCTCACTTTGAGTATAGAAAATGGCACACTGTGGTCATACTTCTTGTTATTTATGTATTCATATGTATTTGCAAATCTCTGTACCACTGTGTTTGCAATGGTTTTAGAGAATATAGTAATCTGAATCTATAGAAAGGAGACGTGTCACAGATCGCTATTGCTTAATGGCCAGTCTGAAGACAATTAAAACTTATACCTTTGAGCTGGTTCCGTCTAAAAATGCTCATCTGGGACATTAAGCAACAATTAATCACCTAGAACTGGTAGATTGGAACAACTTTACAAAAACGTTCAAAGGTAAATGAAACAGGTAAAATTGATCACTGGAACAGTCAGTACCAGACATTAATTGCCCTATGTTCTTTATTTCTCTTCATACAGAATACAAAAATAAAGGTTTTCAACATTTTGTCATGACTAGGCCGTAGCTAACACTTATGACCACCACAATAAGACTGATTTTTTTTTCAACGTCAAAGTCAAGCATCCATTTTACTTCAATGAGAATTTCAAAAGCCTCGAAAACATTTATATGCAATATTGAAATCTTTTGTTGAAAATGTAAATACAACCATAAGTCCCTAATTCTAAAGACAGCCGCCATCTTTGATCTTTAATACATGGCAAAAATGCAGGCTAGCGTATTTTCCTGTTAAATAGACAAAATCGAATGTTATTTGTTACTGGTTCATAGGCACTAACTACAGTTTGTTTTATTGACTAGACAGAAACCTTGCTAAATTACACCAAAATAACTCCCTTTCCTTTAATATCCTTTCACATTTAGCACCAGCAGCATATTAATGTTCAAATGGGACCACCTACTAAAATGCATAAATAGTAATATGAATTTAAATCGAAAAAAAAATTATATCACAGATAATGTTTAAACTGGACCACTAGCAGTTCCCGGGCGACGTTACATATGGCTCATACGCACTCCCCAAAAAAAACACCCTCAAAATATGCATCGAAGATTTCATGAATCATATATTGAACTACAAAATCCAAGAAAAAAGTTAGAATTCACACAATAGATGGTACGAAATTTCTTTAGTCAAAATCTTGGATGTCTACCCACTTAGTAAATGGGAGACAACTCTATTGTTACTCATGAAATAACTGTGAAATGTCACTATAACACTTCTAATTCTTATCAATCTAAAACACAACAACTATAAACTGGTCAGTTGTTGAGAAGACTTTTATTGCTTTCTTTAAATGAGTTACATGTAACTTAAGTTTAAATTAGTGAAAATTTTAGTTCTCCGATTACATCTTCAGTTAAATTGTTAGCTTTTAATTATTTTTTTATCATGCTGTTGATTGCCGACGCAGAACTGGACACGAGCTGTCTTCCAAATGATGTTATTGTGTCTTTCTTGGGGACTAAAAAGGTGTCATGGTATACGCTTAAGACCAGTACAGTGAACTTTATGTTGTATTTCCCATTATGTAAATTAGAAATTTATCAAAATGTTTCTATAACTTCAATTTGATTTTCCGTCAAAGATTTTTCTCGGCTTGTGGATCTTGTTTTATTTGACATTTGATGTTGTGCCCTATCAGTCTTCTGGTAACCTTGGATGCACAATAAACCGTTAAATATTCTCGGACCACATGTTAATGTTACTATATAAAAACTTTTCTCACTTTGAGCTTTCTCGGGAGAAATATATTTTACCCCAAGAATACGTACCAAAACGACCAGCTAAAATACTAATTTTTTGTCACGCAGTTACAGTATTCTTTAACATTCTGAGACAAAACAACCAAACAACATACCAATGGTATTGGCACTGTTCAGAGTCGTGCTACACGCTTCATCATGGACTACAAAAGAGATACCAAAGTTACACCAAATGTTCAAACAGTCTACTATCCATAAAATGCCCGCTGCAAAATGGCGTACCGAGTTGTCAACCACCTCAGTGTTATCCGGATTCCCATCTTCTTTTTTAACTGGTATATCAAGCCACCAGAGGACACACATAGAGTTCTTTCAGCCAACCTGTGACACCAGAAATTTAAAGGTATTTATTTCAGCCATAATAGTCTTTTGGAGGTCAGTGCCAGAAAATGGCATCTGATTCAATTAACACCTTCAAGGATTAGATCCTAGAGAGCGGACACGTTCATGGGTTATCAGGTATATAATACTATAGTGTTAATAATTTGAAAACCCCTATCTCACAAGTACTCGATTTTGTCAAGTTGTGCGTTAATTCTCCCAGAAGTGCGGGATACAGTACGGAAAAAAATTCCAAATATCGCTGACTTTGGACAAATGGTTAATTAATAAATAAAAAATTTAAAAAAAAGGTGTGAGGACAATGTTATGCACATGCAAGTTAAAGATACCAAACAACAAAATTCTGAATTTTTCGTCCATTCCCATCACTCCAATATCCAGTGGCAGTCAAAAGCCGTCGCCCTGTTGTGTCCGACCCACTCCCAATTTGGATAATTTTGATAACTGTTGAACTCGTTCTCGTCCTGAATATGCATGAAATATTTACGTTAATGACGTTAAGCAACCAACAATCAAACAATTAAAAGATAAAAAAAAATGAATTTTATTGACAACCGAATTAAAGGGCGCTAGTGGGCATATAATCGTGGGATACTCTACCTGATTATTAATGTACAATGGGAGATAACCCAAATGGAGTAGGTAAACATTCATTATCATTTTAATCATTTAAAAATGTTCAAATAAACAGTTGATGTGAATTAAGTAGAGTGAGATTATTGGATCCACGATTGGGTCATACATTTTTAAGTCTAGTGGTGTGATTAAGTTTACAGGGAAATAGAAAATGCATCTCATTCTCTACTGTATGTGGATCACAATACTGACAAATCCTTCACATCTTTTTAGCGGCTTTAATTTACCCGATTTATCTTGTTTGCGTTCATGCCTACCAATTTCTGTTTTAAGATGATGATCACTGATGCGAAATTTGATCAGGAGTTTGCATTTATTGAAATTTTTAGCGTCTAAATTTTTTCATATTAAAAGATTGCGTTTTGTTGATCTTATTTTTACGAAATACAACTACATGTATACATAATATCAATATTATAAGGAAGGGGGTAAATGAAATGAAATGAAATTGGTAGGGGTTAAGGTTGGGTTGCAACACTGCACATCCAATTTGAAAGGCCTAGGATCGTGATAAGTGAAAAACTAAATTTCATTTCAGAACACAAAACGGCCACTATTGCGCGAAGAGTGGGTGTGTTTTGGGCTGCACTCGATCGTGTATAAAACACGGGTTTAGGATCCACGAACTCCTTATAAAACAGGAATGGGATCAGGAGCTTATGAAGGGTAAGCGTCCCCTGTCTTGCGCACAGCACCCGTCATGGAGTCCCAAATGTCAAAATCAGGATGTCAAAATCGGGAGTGTCAATTTGTGTCAAATCCGGAAGGAATCGCACGAACTCCCATATAAACAAGGAGTGGGACCAGGTGTCATGAAGGGTAAGCATCCCCTGTCTTGCGCGAAACATCCGTCGTAGAATCCTTAAACTGTAATCCGGGTTAACGTCAATCCGAGAAGAGGTCAACAGTTTTTTTTTACTACCGGTAACAGGTCCATAATAAGTTGACATACACTGTAACATTTATACCTCCGGTTCCGGTGAAACATGCCGGTTTTTTGTTCCAAGCAGAAATTTTTTTTAAATATGTAAAGAAACAACAGTTGAGACGGGACATATCAATGAAATAACCAGAACAATCGATAGCGTTATTATCGATTATTTGTAAAGTGCAGTAACATTTACACCATCCATCCCTAAATTCATCGACAATAACACATAAACATGGGTCCACCACGGAGTACAAAAAAATACTACAGTGTAGCGAAAGGGAGAAACATCGGCATATTCACTGAGTGGAGCAGTTGTGAAATAAGTATCAATAGATATCCCCACGCAGTTCATAAGGGGTTTGAAAAACTTGAAGATGCAATTAACTTTCTGATAGTAGGGGGGCGTTCATGTCATGCTCGTCAATCCCAGTATATGACGCCGAACAAGTAAAAACATTATCTGATTTTAATCACACTTGCAACAACCAGTGTCGAATTGCTGAACCAAACTTTGAAGAATCATTAACAACTGAATTAGATGCTGACACTCATGAAACGGAGCCAAAAACCCCAGAAATCCCTAATAACACTGATGAATCAACAGAACTGAAAACAGTCATCGTACCTCCTTGCCCATGTAATAAGCAGAGTGATAAATATATGATACAATGTAAAACTTGCCAGGGGTGGACCCACTATGCATGTACAGACCTGCCAACTTATCAACTATACATTTTAGTCACAACATCTAGGAAATATACTTGTAAACAATGTGTAAATGTTCCTACAGATTTTCAAGTGAAATGGAAAACTGAAAAACTTATATCGGTAGAAAATAGCAAACCAGAGTGTGAACATAAAACTAAAGATGACCTGAATGAAAACACCAATACCAAAGATTTAATAACAAGATTAGAGGAAAATATCACAAAATCGATTAAGGAAGTACACGAATCTGGATATGTTCAACATATAACAATGCTAAAAAATGAATTAAAACAACAGAAACTTGAGTATGAAGATAATCTTAAAACCTTGAAGCAAGACATGACAAAGGAGAAAGAGAGAAATGATAAACACATTGAAAATATCACAGACTTATGTGGAAAATTTTCTGAAATGAAGCTGGTTAATGACAAAATTCAAAGCATCTTAGGGCTCATGAATTCACAACAGCAATCAACACTTCAACACCTTCAAAGTTTTGATGAAAATATAACAGAAGTAAAAATCAGTGTTGCGAAAATTGACCAGAAAATTGATATCGTGCAACAGCCAAAACCGTCCAGAAAAGATACTAAAATTAGTGGGATTCCATTAACACCCAACAGATTTGAATCTTTACAGACCATGAATTCGGACAACAACTTTCAGAATGTAGATACTCCAAAATACAAATCTGAAAAACCACAAAACAAGAGGAAAAGTGTTCTTTTATTAGGCAACTCTCATTTAAAACCTATTACTCCATATAAAATAAGCAGTAAATTGTTTGTTGAAAAACACTTAATATATTCAATTGATGAAGGAATAACTTTATTGCCATCCTTGAAATCTAAGGTGTTTGACTGTGTTTATATTCATTTATTTACCAATGATATTAGGAATTGTACTCCTCATGATTGTGTTGAATCACTTTGTTTTTTGATAGGCAAGATACAGGACCAATGGCCAAGCTGTAAAATTGTTGTATCAACAGGCCTCCCCAGGAAAGACTCGGTAGAACTAAATAACAAGATTTATGAATGTAACATTATGCTTCTTCACAGGTTTTTAGATGCAGGTAGTGAAGTTCACATTTGTGATAATTCTGGTATGGGGTCAAGAGGTAAACCCATCTCTAGATTTCTTAGTAGTGATGGCATCCACCTTTCAAATCAAGGCACAAGTATTTTTGCTTCTAACATTAAATCCACAATTCTTGAGGCATTAGGAGAAACAATTAATGTTCATGATACTGAATCGACTAATCACCATGGTCCCTCATACAAAGGTCGCAAAATGGGTTACTCCGGACCCTCGAACAGAATGCCTCAACTACAAAATGTAGGTCGTGACAATTACAATAGTGACTTGAGAGGTTTAGCTAGGCAGTTTAGTCAGAGGCAGTACAATGGTAGTTTTAATGAAAGGAGACAAAGAGAGGATGACCATGGTTTTCAGAATAATTGGAACTCGTGGCCTCCACCTCCTTATTACCCTCCTTGGTATTGACTTAATTCAGGCATATGTAAATGTATGTAAACTGAGGCTGATAATTCTAAATTTTACAGTTTTGTTTTTTCTTAGATAAAGATATGGCAGAATGAAAAGCCACACATGTGTACAGTACTTCTTATTGTTGTTGTTTCCACTATATGTGTGCATATATATATATATATATTTATTGTTTTCTTCAATTATTATTTGATTATTGTGATAATTCAAGTCTGGCAGTAAGTAGGAATTTACATCTTAAGACAAAAGTACTATCAGTATTACAACAAAACTATTTAGACTCTAATGTCTTGATTCTAATTAAGATATTCTATTAATTTTATCAGAACTTTTTCTAATGAAAAAAGAAAAGAAAAAATAAAAAAAGGAAGCAGATGATGTGTTCATGCTAAGGAAGAAACGAGGTATATTTTACTAAATACATGAAATATAAATAAGAAATAGATTTAAAAAAGAAAAGCAGCTATCACATCGTGAGTCATTCAGAAATCTAGTTTCAGGTTCACCCTGGTCAACTCAACCAGCGCGTAACTCTGGAGGTTGTTTTGGAAAAGCACCGACGCAGCCAAGGAAGGATTATGTAAAACTGATTCAGTATTGCTTTATTGATATTAAAGCAAATAAAAAAAAAAAACTCGCCTCCTGGGATTATTTGCATATTAGCTGGTGATTATAGACCTTGCTAGTTTTGATTCATGTTGATTGATGCGTCGTTTTTAGACGTAACAATCAGTCGACAAAAGCGACCGGATAGATTTATATTCAACGATAAAATGTCGATTAATTTAACAAAAGTTTGGTTGTAAAACGTTTACACTAGTACTCAGTAAAACAGAAAAGGTTCAATCATACTTCTATTAATGGGGCTTTCATTGACATATCAGTCTTTAAGTCATCTTAGAGTCACAATAGACAGTAAATATTCTGGAAACATCTGACAACATCCTTGAAAAAAAGGCTTAAACCTTGAGCGTCCTCGGTAGAATAACCAAAAAGCTGCCTAAAGACACCAAGATGACCAGCTACATGTTGGTCCAGTTTAAGTAGTCCTTAATCTTATAGAATCGTACAACTAATACCAGTTGTTTTGAAGCTGTTCAATCCCGTACAGCATTCTTCATCATGTGCGGCTACAGAGAGAAGGGCTTGAGGAGCTCCAAATATATATATAGTATATAAGCTGTGCGTCTTAAACCTCGCTACACAATGCTATTCTGAATGGCAAGCCACCATATTGATATCCAATATTCATGTAAACTGGTACGCCGAGCCACCAGATGACATACAGTGTTCCTACAGCCAGATTTCATCATATGAAGCTCTAAGGAGTCTTTCCTTTCAGTGGTAGTTATTGCCTCAACAAATACTAGTAGTAGCTGCTGATTCTCTTGGCAAATTCAAGGACAAGATCAGCATCTACAACTTCTAGAGAGTAAACGTGTACAACATATGGACAGTTTTGACTGGTTTTAAGCCGTTTCACATGTAGTCGATTTTTACTATTCTAGTGGAGCCCGGCAGTACAGTAAGAAGAAGAATACCAAATATAATTGACCGAAGATCAAAGGTTAATCGTAAACAAACTTCGTGAAAGAACTGAATTTAATCACCGATCAGGACCTCGGAAACAAATCTGAATAGGGAACCATTTAAGCACAATTTGACCAATCAGTGAATAATAGAGCATTCAGAGAGGGTACACTCGTAAGGAAAATACCATGGTGAATTAGATACACACAACGTCTGCTTCGGATGAATTTCGTGTAAAACTGCATACCTCATATATAAAAAGAATCGTAAATTTTTATCAAGGTATGATTTCTAGAATAGTACAGCCAATGTGTGCCATTATTATGAGGAAGCGAAAAAAAAAAAACGAAGTGCCAGATAAAAGGGGACAAATCGACAGTCACTGCACTCTCGAGAACACGAGACATATTGTACATAAAAAAAAACTAAAAACCAAAAATACAACTATGAATAACTATGAACTTAAATGTTGCACACAAAAAACCAATTAAGTTAATTAAGATACGATGATCCAGTATTCAGTCAACCTTATTATACATTTTGAACAAATACTAGTAGCCTTGGATGTCTCGTTTTACAATTTCGCGTGGAAGGAAAAAAAGAGAAGACATTCAGGGATGCATTTATTTTTCAATGATTTGTATTGATGGTGTTTATTTATTATAGTTATGTTATTGGTGATACTAATCATCAATGTAAGTAAAGTTAGGTGTTATGCGGAAATACTCGTCCAAGAAAAGTCGAATTCGGTCAGTACTGGTTGCCAAGTTTCAACAATAATATTAATATGATAAAGGATGTGGATACTGGGAGACTTAAGTGGACCAGTGTTCTAAGTATTTTAGTCTATTTACGTCTGAAATTAAAACATATGACAAAAGTCCCCTTTCGACTTTCTGGGCATTTGACGATGATCATGACTAATAGGGTTGGGGCAGGATTATGTGTGTTGTAGGGGAAAATCTAAGGACCATTCCAACAAAATTAAATTCGGCTGTTGTGGTCATACTGGTGGGTCTGTGGGGATGCCGGATACAATTTGTTAAAGGACCATTGCTCAAGTTTAGGGCAAAGTTTGGTTTCAAATTGCTTAGTAGTTTCAGACAAGAATACTTTCAAGTGAATTTCCCATATGGTCATATGTTGAAATAAGTTTTTTTTATCTCTTTACCTGTGTTAATAACTAAATCTAAGGGCGGGCTCAGATTTTTCAGAAACGCGGTAAGGCTCTGGGAAAGGAAGCTTTATTTTATACAACTAGAGGCTTTTCAGAGCATATAATCCATCATGGGATATCATCCTTCAGTTATAAGCATATCTGGCAGCAAGCAGCATTGCATACAGTTGTTATAAGTGGTCAGCAATAAAAAAAGTTAAGACAACTCCCGACACGGTGGTCATGTTAGATGGATTTCTGCAAAACCTAGCAAACCTTTCAGAAGAGCTCATCTAAAGACCTTCTAACTAAAGTTTAAATTAAATTGGCTCATTGTTTTCACAAAAGTTGATGAAAATGTTAAAATTCCCATAGGGTCTAATGTTAAACTAACCCTATCCATGGCTGCCATCTTGGTTGGTCGATGGGGATTTCGGATACAATTTTTGTAGAGGATCATGTCAGGACCGTTCAACCAAAGTTTTGTTCTAAATGGCTTAGGATTTTTAGACAAGAAAATTTCAAGTGAATTTCACTGTAATGGTCATCATGATATGTCAGTGGGAAATACAATTTGGAAGGTAGAGGACTTGATCCTTATTAACTCGACAGTCTCAGAGGAGAAAATTTCTTTAACAAACCACCCCCTTTTCAGCAATGCCAGCCATATTTGATGACCGATCAAAATCCCAGAAACAAATCTGAATGAGGGAGCACTGAAGGCCATTTGACGTATCAGTTTTCTAGTTAGGTTCAAATTGGCACGGTGGTTTCAGAGGAACCTGATATTTTCTTAAAATCAATAACGTTTTACCGAATATAATTATGACCTATGCAACCGGGATGTACCTTTAAAGTAGATATACAAAAACTTCTATCTTGAAATCACGTAAAACGACGTTAAAATCAGTGCATACCTTTCCAACGACATTCCTTAATCATGGCATAACCAACAACTGAATATGAAATATTCTGGTAGATCTTTCTTATATCACTATAATGAATAAAATAATGTTTATCACTAAGCGCATCTTTTAAAATTAGGAGTACCTCTTGTCGGTATAATTGTGCTTACATCCAGTTTTCCAGACACTTTTAGATACTTCTGTAACAAGAATATTCATTTAAATCTGAAAACACGGTTGTTCAATATTACGACAAATGTGTTACTTTGTGGAGAGGGCTAGCTACTTATGACAAGGCCGGTATACACTATAAGCTTCTGGGATCTTTATGCAAAGGTATATACAAGGCTATATAACAACGTAAATTGTACTATAATAATAAGTAAAGTAAACAGACAAAATTCATCAGGAGAAGGGGTCATTTTAAGGTGACGTTTTGATACACGTCAGGCACACAAGAAAAGGCAATGAAATGGGTATAGGTTTAGATAGTTCACAATCCAGTTTGAAGGTCCATTAAGTGGTAAACGTAACTTCATGTGATTAATTAGTGGCATAATTGAAATAGATAACGAGATTGTTTGATTTGGGCTGCACAAGTTAGCATAACAAAGGATCTATGTAATGTGATACAGGGTGAGCTTCCATTTGAAAAAATGAGAGTGAATGATTCTATTTCTTTTTATTAAAAAACATCTCATACTTGCTTTACTTTTACAAATTATTCTCAGCAAAATTGAAACAATTCGGGAAATATAACAATGAATGATTTGGACCGAATTTAAATCCATAGGATTTAAACGTATTGATAGTAATATATCTAAAAACAAAAGAATCCAAAGACTGGAGAATACCTTACCAGTGTCACTTTATATACATTGTAGTAGTTCCATGAAATGTCAAATACCGTAAATGTTTGCAGAATCTGCTGAAACAAGACAAGTTACATTTACTCTTCAGTTTTTTAATGAGATGTGATACAATATCTGGATATCTATTCCATATTTAGCAAAAGGCAGTGGTTTCCACAAAAAATTCTTAAGCCTAAGATTGATTCTAAGTGTAGAAAAATCAAAGGCAATCTCATTGCTACATTTATGACACATTGTGAAACTGAATACTACATGTATATAAAGGTATTAAGGCACATAAAATTTTCGTGTATATTGAACTACTTTTATTTCGTTAAAAGTACGTTCTACCTAAAGATTTATCAGTTGTCAGATTTATCCTTATTTCTTATTGTATGTCGGCTTGCATTGCTGTAATATTTTGGGTTACTTTGATATACTAGTGATTAAATATTACAGCAATGCAAGCCGAAATACAGTAAGAAATAACAAGGTTATTTCTGACAAATAATTTTAAGAAATTAACATTGAATATAATTGTGCCACTTATTGACGGAAAATTCACTTTAAAATATTTCTTTGAAATGTAATAGTGATCATGTATAAATGGATTAAAGAAAGGTCAATATTCTATATTAATATATCACCATCCGATTATTAGGCTGCAGTAAATAAATTCTATGTTTAACGTCAGCCGAGCGCGTAGGTTTTGTAAAATTGCCAAAAAATAAAAAACAAACACTTTTTCCCTGTGTTGTCGAAAATTATAGGAAATCCATGTTTTCCGGATTTGACTCATCCTTTTTGTTTCAAGATTTCTTCAGAAATTTCTTAGAGATATTAAGGATTACATGAAAAATAATTTGAATAAACATAAAAATTGTCAGTTGATATTTTCGAACCTGTGCTACTGGCATAATTGATTCAGATATCAACAAAAATTAACTAACTTTCAGCATAAAATTTTATAAAATTTTTGTTTGTTTTTAATTTTCCTCCTTCCCTCAAAGGTTTTATCTCTGAGGCTTGACGTTAATCGTAGAATTAACTTACTGCAGCCTTATATGGACTATTATGCAGCAAAGATGTTAAAGGACATCTCCGTTAATACAAAATATATCCTCTTTAAATAACTTACTCTGTACAAACATTTCACTATTAACACCTCTACAGAAATGACAAAATGAGGCATCAACAAAAATACATGAATAGTAACAGCTTACTTGCACTACCTGATAAAACTCAATGTAAACATGATATTTCATAAAATTACATGTATCATCACCGATGCTCATATAGCAACTGATCATGATTCCCCAGATTCAGAAAGCAAGTCATAAAATGCTCCAAAATTTGGCATTCAAAAATGTATAAACCGGAGAAGGCAAAAAAAAAAACAAAGTAAAAAATCACTCAACACATGATTAAAAATTTCCCTAGCACACTCAGTCTAAACCAGAATTATTTTGGGGCTTCATCCACAGTGTAACACAATCTTAATTGGAAAGACATCCTATGAAATGACAAAAAAGGAATTGATCAACACACTCTTTCTATGGCACATTTATACTTCATAGTAAATGGGAATATCTCGTGTAATATGCATTTTTACAGCTAGCTTTCTACATTCACCACTCCCTATACCAATCCTCTCTCCTTACTCTCAATTTTCATAGAAGTTCTTCTGATAAAATAAAAAAAATAATACTTAACTTATGAAACTGCAGATATTTTACGTGTGTATGTATTTATTGCCACTAATTCCTTCCATCCAAAGACTTGTTAATATATAAATCCAACAGCTTATATTATTATATTATATTATAGTTTTATATTGGTATTTTTTTCTTGTCCCCAGTTTTTAGGCAAATAAAGTATTTACTTAGTTAATTATTTTTAAAGTAAATTCTCCAATTATTTCTTTTCCATGAAACAATATGGATTTGTTTTAAAACACAATTCACTTAAAATAAAAGTTGTTGCAAAAGAATAATCATAGAAGTAATAAGCTTGAAAAAGTTATATATTTGAAAGAATAATTTGGTCATAAGATAGGTTAACATGTAGTGTCATATCTGAAAAATAAAAATAATACATGTAGGATATTTTAGCGAACAACTAATTAATAAGTGACAACTTGAGCACTTTGAGGATTGGACAGAAAAGCTGAGAAAGGAGACAGATTGTGTGGGAGAGTGTAGGAACTTTCCTCCTCCTTTTGCCATAGAAATAATATAAAGATACTCCCCTCCCATTTGTCCTCAAAATAAAATAAAGATACTCCAATCCCATGTTCCCTCAAAACAATATAAAGATTCTCCCCTCACATGTACCCTAAAAATAACAAAGATACTAGAAAAACAACAGACAGTATTTGATAGCAGAAATATAAAGACACCTTAAAGTAACTAAAATTTACGTTTCATTCATTGTTTCAATCATTAATTCATTCATTTAAAGTCAGATACACATATATTAATATACCTGAGGGCACAAACAAATAGTTTATGTAAATTTACATGTCAAATGTTTGAGTGACTCTGTAATGAAATTAATTATAAAATAGATTTATTTCATTGTCAAAGCATTAACAGAAATATCTTTACATGTTTAAACATAAATGTACAATTGTTAATGGAATGCATGACTTAAATGCTCTAGTATAAATGAATATTGGAATGTACCTGTAACAAAATTATGTCAATTTACAACTTCAAACATTACTTTATCAGTAACGGAATTCCACCCTGGTTAAAGCCTCTATGTAAATCTATAGATGTTATACACTGCAGCTTCTTATTGCAATGTGTTGTTGTCTCCTTAACGTTGGATATTTCCTAGTTTATAAAAATTCTTTTTGCCTATGGAATTAGTCTGAAACATTTATCTTTGGAGTATGTGCTTTCCTTAAGCCTTGGGATAAATAAAACAGAAGTGATGGAATATTATACATATCATCAACCATATAACACTTGGTCCTTGAATGGACATATGAGCAATGCAGTTTGTTTTGTGGTGGAAATAAATCATCACACACACGCACACACACACACACATGAAAAAGAGAGAAAATGTACATGAATCATTAACACTATTTTAAGACAAAATAGTCCACAAATCATTAAATTATATGAAATAAACACTTAGTCCACAAATAATAAAATTATTTGAAATATTTTAAAAATGACTAGATCATCTTGGACTTCTCACAATAAAAATATAACAGTATTATGTAACTTCTATTGACTAATAAATAAAGCATTTCACTCATTTTTGTAAATATACAGAAAATGACACAATTAGGCAAATTAAATTAAAACTTATTTGACTAATAAAATACACAATATCTATCATTTAAGACATGCACAAAAAACTCAAAGTTGTTCTTATTATCTTATTATTTGACTAGCATATGTTGCATTCAATTTCAATCTACCCATAGGATTTATTATAATATATAGCACCATCAATTAATGTGTAATCAAACCTGTAAAAAGCATCCGACTTAAGATTTGATTAAGCTAGCTCATTAAAACTCACATCATTAGAAATTTAATAATTTTTAATGTGACTGTCAGCCAAAAAAATGCACATCAAGAACAACCAATCGAAAAACAGTTCAAATGGTATTTTTAAATCCCTTCAAGTATCATAGTTTTTTTGTTAAAAATATTGGGTTAAGCACAAATAAAATATAGCTCGTATCATTTACAAAAAGTAGGGGATATGGCGCAATTATGACAACTATTGAACATCAATAAAATTTGATCTTTGAAATCATTTTGCCTAAAGTGATATGATGTTATTCATTGTTCTAATATAAAATGAGATACATTTGTACTTAAAATAAACTAGAATTTTTGATAATACACATATACAGCACTGACTCCTGATTGTCTGCTGAAGTTAAGTTTAGGAACAATGTCCAGGTTTGATATAGATATACATCAATCTTTGGATGGCAATAATGCACCGATTTGTCCTTCTTTAAAGATTTTTCCATAATTGCACTTCAAAATATTTTGACTCCAACTGATGTGACATATAAATCCATGTTATTGTGAAGCTTTGCAGGTTTTCTGTTTCTCCTAATGGTTTGAAGAATGACAAATGAAAATAAAATCTTCCATTTCACAGGATTTCCCTTTAAAAAGGTTAAATGCATATTATAACCCAATTCTTAGTCCAAAATAACATGAGGTCAGATTGTGTTCCTCCATATCGTAATTCAAGAACAAGAAAAGTTTGATATCCAGCTAGTGGCTTTCTCCAGTAACAACAGCTGAACATCCTTTAACTGATTTATTAATACTTATAGTGAACTAATACAATGAATTGTCTCCACAGCACTATAAAATTAGAATGAGATATCAGACATGTCTTCCACTGTTCCATTTCCTCTTACCCTTCCTGAAATGAAAATAAAAATAATGGTAACGTTATAAGATAGTGTGCATTTGGGCCAAAGAAAATGAAACGTGTGTTTCCTTAATAACCTACAAAAATTGTAAGTAAGCAATATTTCCGCCAAATACATTTCTTTTAAAGTGGACACAGTTTCAGTGGTTCAAAAATGACCAAAACTGTAAGATTAAGGCCAAAACAAGGTTTGTTCATAGAATTATTGTGACTGAACAATTGATACATGTATAAAGAATTGACTACATTTTTATCAGTTTCTAGTTCTCTTAAAATATGTACTAGAATAATAGAGCATGTTTCAGATTACTATAAGTCACGCACATTTTAGTAACGTTTTAAAATATCCCACCTGCAACCAACAAATGTGAAAAATAGAATATACATGAACATTACAGAGAGGCCATTTTTTATTTTGTAGTAAAAGGATATGTAGTTTTATTGTCTGTGAAACATCCGTCTAAAACATAAATTACAAACATCTACAAGTTGTACCAAGTCCTTCAGTAATGGACAAATATCGACACCATAAAGTAAGATGTATGGAAAATCCGTTCCACAGATGAAGATGAATCAATTCCTGGGAAGTGACGGAGTAATCCAAAATAGGCTGTTCGCTTTCTCCGCCTGAAGGTTGTGATCTCATAAAACCTCCCCCTATACTATGAAATGACTAATACCGGATTGAAAAATGGACAATTTGGCAAGTGTCTTTAAAGAAAAAGAAGAGTCAGGAACTGCTACCCTTCCGGGCCACCCGATTTCGAACCTGGTTGCATTGTTCATATTGTACTGCAGCTGGACCATTTCCTGTTAGCTATATTTCCTAAATATAGTAACAAAGTGATATTTTGTCAATTCTGTTTCCTTTAAAGCCAAGGCTCATTGTGAGACAGAAGAAGTTTTATGAATATGTTAATTTGATAATTTTATAGTAATCTAAATATTTTATATAGCTGCAGTATGAAAACAACATTAGATCAATGTCTAGAAAATATCAACATTTTTGTATTTGGCACGAAACTGTTGAAGGGCTCGGAAAACCTCGCCCTTCCCCAGTTTCTTAACCTCATACAAAAAGTTGATATCTTTCAGACACTGACCTAATTAAGGTCTACCCGAGAACCTTCTCGGTAGACCTTACTGTATTTCGTCCGTTTATTATTATTATTTTTCTTCCGCCAACTTTCAAAAAGATTTCCCTTCGACACTATGTGAAATGTCGTAATGGTGTTTCGGTACAAGTATCATACAGTATAGGGCTATTCGGAAATTACCCTGCTAGTCGAAATTTTTTTCCATTACGGAGTTTTCTCCCTTTTTGCTTAAAACCTTTTTATCATTTCAACTCGGAAACCGTAAGAGATAGTTGATAAAGTGTAATGTAGAAAATGTTCAGTGTCGCGAGATACAACTTCGTTACATTTGGAGCGAAAGGATGCGGGTA
>JAULBM010248484.1:0-16853 GCA_032357055.1 Geukensia granosissima
ACATGCGTGTAAATTTACGCATGTTTCACATATGTTTTTAAGTTGGAATATAAATTGATTAAAAATAAGGAATGAGGGTGATACAGTTCACAAAAGTAAAACGCATGTGAAATGATACGCATGTGAAACATATGTGTAGCCACACATGTGTGGGAAATCACATATGTGACACATGCATGTCACGCATGCATGACATGAATGATTTCACACACATGTGTCACATGCTTGGCATTTTACCTTAGTGCGGCGTGAGTTCGTGTCTGAATTTGTACCATTCGAAAAAGGAGAGCGATTAAGTCACATCGCAAGTGATAAGGTTTGTCAGTTACCTCTCCAATTAAATATTGTTGAAAATGGCGTCAAACACCGGTAAAACAAAAAATCAAAACAACCTTATAGCACAAAACTTTTATAAGTTAAGAATATAGATATCACAAAAATTGTGCTACATTTCAGGGGAATAGATATTTGATTCTCTGTTCAGTAATTTTTCACATCACCCAATCAAGGCAATGTTTTCTTTACTTTATGTGTATATTTCTGTGGGTTTTGTTATTAATACATCGACCTCCAAGGGAGCGGCGGTGGTGGGAGTGGGGCTTGCATTTGAGTTTCATCGTAAGGAATATTTTGTTCGACCGCATGTCGGACAAGAACATTTAGTTCTTGCCAGAAAAGTTTGTCAGCGAAATTATTTTATTGCAAAAAAGGCAAATATTTCTTCAGATTTGTTCCGATGTCTCACTCAAGCAAGATATTTTTTTCGGCTAAAATCATGAGATTTGTTTACCAAAAAATTAAAATCCTACCTCAAAATTGAATTTCTTGCCTCTACGTTTAAAAAACTTTACAACACCTTGTCATTTTTTATTAGTTTTCGCTTCACAGGATTTTTCTTAATATTCTGTTAAACGTAACACTTTTTGCTGAATCGCATAGAGCGAACGTCTTTTAAAAAAGTATTTGCATTTACAACCCATAATTAATTTTATGTAACTTTTATGTGTCGCATATTGCAACGCACATTTTGTTCTTCTAGGAACTATCTTATTAAATAACGTTCTGATCAATTCGCTTTCTACTTTATAAATATGGAGGAAATAAACATCAAAGAAAAGTTATACAATATGAGAAATTTTCATATTGACGTAAAGCCTTAATACCTGTCTAAACTGGGAATGTAAATATGGTCTTACCAGAGCGGCATCTATAGTTAAATCTTGTTTCATCGTTTTGTCTAAATGGAAATAATGGTATTTACGTTTACAGCATAAGGCTGGTCTTACGCTACCTAACTTAGATGAAAGGCATTCAGTTTCTGTGATAATTGATTGGACAAATCTATTACTCAAGGTAAAAAAGAAACTTTGCATCTGTATGTATTTTCCATTACATATAATATTCAACTGCACGTTTTTATCTTCATATTTACGGAATTTACTAAAAATTTGTACAGAAGATTTAGGCAACGAACACTTACAATTTCTTTGTGAAAATCTTTTTTTTTCAAATCAAAGATTACGAGATTCGATAAAACACTCCCCCCCCCAAATACCAAATCAACATGTTGACGCAAATATTAAGGTAAGGACATTAACCGTTGAACATTTCATCAAATTTTATGAAGATTATAAAATGCTTCTTATTTCAAAAACCTGTGTCAAATGCAAAAGGTCGTTTTGTGAATTATCGTTTTTACATTCTCTTCCAATTTTCCCTTTAACGTCAATGCCATGTTATTGGTGTGACTTTTTTCTTTTGAAAAATGATCAAAATCTCTAACTCACAAACTTGTAATTAATTTTCCAGTTTCATTAACTGTTTATAATTTTATGCATGCACAGTTTCTTTTATTCATTAGTATATTTATATAACAATACCTCTAGATTTGCCAAGCTGGCTTTTGTCTCATTTAAAATGCAACTGTTTTCTCTAAACCACCACAATAGGCATTGTCTTCATAGGATGACTTTTCCCGAAAATATGTCCGGAATTTTTACCGATGAAAAACGATTGTAACCACCTTGGAAAAACCTAAGTTATTAATTCTGATTTATACTTAATTCAAATAAAGACACTGTAACGTAAAAAAAACATTTAAATATGTTGCTCAGTTTTATTAAAGCCCATTATGTACGAGGTTTGTACACGGATGCCTTCCAAAATGTCTGTAATTTCAAGAGAATTCCTGGAAGTTATCAATTATGTTACATCTGTTATGGTTGTTTTTTCACATCTAATAAATACACCTGGTAAATGATTGCCAATGGCAACAAGAAAACCGGAATTGCAAAAGGCAAATGGCTTTTCAAATATACACGAAAAACATATATGTGTTTTCTGAAACGTTGGTATAGATCCGTATCATATTAAAAAAAATTGCTAAAAAACACAGTCTGTATACAATTAATTAAGAGAAAAATGGTATGATTGTCAGTGAGACAGCCATCCAAAACGTATTATCTACAAACGTCTACAGGTTTGCCTGAGTCATTCTTTTCGATTTGTTTGGATCTAAGTGCATATTTCGCTGTATTTGAATCTTTGACTTCTTATGTTTTGGTTCTAATGCTACTGATGAGAGGTTACTCCTTGAAACGTACATATAGCATACCTGGATTTTCCATATTTCTTTAACATTGGTTAGTTTGTATTTTACACCCTATTAAAATAGTAAAATGCGCCAAAAAATAAAATAATTACATCCAAATGTAACATCGGTCAGATAACAACTCATTGTACAACAAGAAAAAAAAAACACAACGACATCTACTGGATTACAGGTTCCCGTCTTTACTAATAAACATCGGTCAGATAACAACTCATTGTACAACAAGATGAAAAAACACAACGACATCTACTGGATTACAGGTTCCCGTCTTTACAAATAAACAAGATACATGATTTTTTTTTATTCAGACATGGTTTTGCATTTAGGTGTACATTTATTAAACTATGACGTCATAATTATGGGCTAAATTCAAAATGTATTGAAAATTTCACTATTCTGATGGAATTTTATACGATTTTCGTTAAAATGTTTAGTGGCTACATTCATGTTTATTCTTATTATTTACATGTATAATGCAACTAACAAATGTACATAACAAATAAAAAAGAATAGTCTTGACAAGGGTGTGATCATTTCTATCACAGCCAAAAACTGCATAAAATAATGCAATTCTTAACAATTTGTTGAAATTTACGATTCTAATGCAGTATTTTTGTTACACCATATTTGATTTGCTTGCGTTCTACGTAAAATTCACACAATCTATTTATCGGAACTAGGATGAACTCATATAAAAAGCCGTCACATTGCCGCGATGTTGGATACATTGATTTATTGTTCGTCAAATGCTATAAAATACACAAAATATATTACATGACTAACGAATAAACTCACTTTAAAACATTTTTATCAAAATTTGAAGCGTACACTGAGCTTATAAACGTGCGAAGTTCACATTTCAAGATGGGAGCGTTCAAGTGACGTCTTGTTGTTCCCATGCCGTTTATGAGCGGTAAATATTTTGTGAATTTTTTTTCATCGTTTTATAATACAAATCAAAAGTTTTGAAATAGAATTACATTAGAATGGAGATATGGAGATTACTGTATTGTAATATAAGCTTTTCGGACGTAAATCTTGATTTAATTGTCGCAAATATTCGCTGACCTGGCTCCCCTAGGCGTCGCCAGGTAAAGTTGATTTGCGACAGTAAAATCCACGAGTTACGTCCTCAAATTCTACTGTCATTTGGTGGGTAGCTGTCTCATGGACAATCATGCCACATATCCTATTTTTTACTGAAAGCTTTTAAAAATACAATATAGTTATCTCTTAATTTTATACTAAGTTTGAGCTACTGCAACATTCTGATAGGAATATGTTTTGACAAAAAATCGATTGATTCACTAAATGTGACATTACATTTGGTAAGAAAGTGCAATATATCTTTGGTCACGCGTTGTTTTATTTTAGCGCTTTAAAACGGGCCAAACCGAACTTACCCCTTTCCTACATTCGCTAAAGCACTGAAAATGCGGAAAGGCCACGACAAGTATTGCACATAGTAGTTGTCCGTGCCGTCGGATTTGGCTTCGCATTTAGATGTTTTGGATATGAGTGGTTCCTTTGCTAAAGTATGTTTGGATTTTCGACTTCCGAAATTTCGAGTCTAATGCTACTGTCGAGAGATTACTTCTTGAAATGTACGTATAGCATACCGTAATTCTCTCTATATATATTCAACATTTATAATTTTATATTTCGAAACCACTGGATTGATGCACTGAGTCTCCGAAGGTATTCACCAGCCCAGTTGTCAGACTTGTCTGACGAGAAATTTATCAAAAAATGTTTTACGCAAAATTGCTGCATTCTTAATTATTAAACCGCACTGAAAATACGAAAAAGCCTCGAAAAGTATTGCACTCAATAGTTGTTTCCGCCGTCAGATTAAGCTTCCCATTACGATTGTTTTGGATTTGAGTGCCTCCTTTCCTATATTTGGATCTTCGACTTCCTATAATTTGATTCTAATACTTCTGACAAGAGGTTACTCCTTGCAATGTACATACAGCATACACATATTCTCCATAAATATTCAATATTGGTAATTTTTATTTTGAAAACACTGGATCGATACCTGTGCTAGTGGACCACGAGTCCCCGAGGGTATTCACCGAAACAGTCGTCAGACTTGTCTTACATGAAATGTATCAAACAATGTTTTACGGTATAATTTACTGCATTCGTTAAACTTGTAAAACATTGAAAATACGGAAAGACCTCGACAAATATTGCACTTAGTAGTTGTCCATGCCTTCGGACTTGGTTTTCCATTTAGATTGGATTTGAGTACGTTTTTTGCCATGTTAGCATCTTGGACTTTCTATATTTTGATTCTATTGCTATTGATGAGTGGTTACTCCTCAAAATGTAAAAACAATACAAAAATTCTCTATATTTATTCAAAATTAGTTGATTTTTATACAGAGACAAACTAGGACCATTATTACTGACAGGCACATGAACATGGGGTATCACTAGTTAAATTAATAACCAGCCCTCCCCAACGAGTGTTCAGCAAAAAATCAAAGAAAACAAAAGCAGTAGCCGACGAACTTTAAAAATCAAAAAGAAAGTCACCCTTTCCGACTAGTATGTCTAGATGGTACCTTAATTATAATAAATATACTAAACATAAATACATGCAAAAGAAAATACATCGCTAATGACTGCACGCAGATACTGAGAGCAAGCTCGGGGTGAGATTCCTGATGATAAAACATCTAGCCTCTCACCACGAGATGTCATCAAACACAGTATGTATGACGATATAATAATTTGTTGTCAATAAACGTGAAGAAAGACAATATGGATGCAATGCCAAATAATTTTTATATTTGTGTAAAAATGCAATCAGGTTATAAATATCTGTACAATGTACTATAAAAAACGTTTTAATGTCTTGCCTTCAACGTCGAACTTGTAAAAATTTTGGATAAGTTTGTTTAATGCAATAGTGAGTTTTAACGGATCATTTTAAAATTGTAAGCTTTACATGTATTTTTTCAATAGAACGTAGGATGTGTTATCCATTGCCGTATCTAAATTCTACATTTGCAGCTGTATTTTAGTTTTAAATATTTGTACCGGTTATAAAATTTTGTAAAAGTGTTGGGGAGCTTGTTAAATCTTTATCGCTGGTGAAAAAGTTTACCAGTAAAATTTTATTTTGCGATCATTTAAGTCTGAAGTTTTTGGTGGTAAACCGAACTTGTGGTGAAATATAAACCCTTAATGGAGCTAAAAGGACGTCCTCAAAAAACGGAAAGTTAACTTAAGGAAAAGGAAAATCGTCCCTTTCATCATAAATCTTAGAGAATAAACAACCCTGATCAATTTTAAAATCCAAACATAAAAATCGATCATTACTGATGTTAGATTAATTCAAGGTAAGTTCTGTAATATAAATTTCTTTTCCATATTATTAAACTATGGATTATTTAAAACTAAAACGTCATCCAAATATCTAAACGTATTTTATACTTGTCAACTAAATCCTGTTTTTAAGGGATTTTCTAAATTTTACTCTTAAACTGTTGTTCAAAACAATATAAAATAATCTGCAATGGTATGAGCCCAGTTTGTGCACATTGTTTTGTCAAATATCTGTCGATAGACAGTGTTGCCTAATCGTACATACATACTATCACGAAAAAATTCGACCGTTTGTGCAGTAGAATGGTATAATGAGTAGAAAAATCATAACTATCTATTGTAGAAAATGGACGTTGGACGGACTTTAGTTCCCTTAAATATCTGGTAAATGTTTTACACTCCAAAATTAGTTGTCAAATGGATTTTCATAACATACAGAAGTTAACAATGATAGATTAAAAAGTAGTTGGGGTACTAGTTAATAGAACTGAGACATAATTGGTACTGCATTTACTAGACAAGAAATGAACCGAGACATATATTGAGTTTTATGAAGTTTACTTAGTCAGGCCGTTGTAGAAACTTTAATATTGTAAGATGTTGCCTTTAACTGGGTGGTAACATTCAGATGTTCATTACCGATATGTTGTTCAGCCACGCTTGTAGCTTTGAAAAGGTTCGAACTATGAATTTAATTGCGGAGAACCTTAATAATACTTTCGACAGAAAGCTATAATATTATTGGCTGTTTTATCTGCTGGAACAAACGCATACGATTTATGCGTTACGTTTTAATTTTCGTTATGCGCTATCTGAAGTCCCAAAGAGTTGGGAATGTTCGCATTCCATTCGGGATTGATGGCTGTATCAAGGACAATGATGTCACATTTCCTATTATTATACTGTATTTAATTTTCAAAGAGATAAAAATAATTTGCAGTTAGATTAGGCGAACAGAAATAGTTACCAGGGAACAAAATTTTGACTTTTAAATATTTGTGATAAACGTTTGCAAGATGTGATTGTGTCTTACGGGCTTGTGTTCCATATGCTTTCTTAGAACTTCACACTGTTAACAAATGAAATTAACACAGAGGCTGCATTTTATACTGAACATAATTTTCCTACATTTGGTTATCACTTAATCGTTATTAAGCCTTGTTCTGAAATAGGTTTGCAGCTGCCTTTCTTTGTAAATGTTGTTTTGCAGATTTCCCTTTAAAGTAATTGCAGTTAAGGAGTTCCTACGTAATGAATGTGGCGGATATGTTATATGATATTTTACGATTGCATTTCCTAAAAATACACACTATTGTCTGATATTTATATTATGTTAACCTCATAAAAATGACAGTTTCCTAAAGAAACTAAGCAGTAATTTTAAAGAGATCACGACGTACTTAATTCATTTTTAAATGAACCAGATATAAGTAACTAAAACAGCACAGTGTTGATCCAGTGTAGTTACTTATATAAGTTAATCATACCATACCATGCTGATCCATTTATTATGTGGCTGTCCCATCCAAACTCCGAAATAGTGGTGATACGTCCTAGCTTTGGCTAGTAACGATTGATACCCGTTTCTTAATTTTATTCTTATTTTTTATATTGCTATTATTTGTAATCTGTATTTCAAATTTTGTGTTTTCAGCGAATAGTTTTTAAAAAGACAAAGTTGGATTCTTTAGCGCTTTACGTGTTACAGAAATGACAATGACTGCAAGGAATCAGTTAATTGAGGAAACAGACCGAAGTCATCTAAATGTTGGTTCGAAAATTCAGATATGCAGGAAACACTACTGATAAACCCCTGAAAAAAAGAAGGGGATACAAAATTGTTTTAGACTTAAGAGCGAAGCGTTTCATCTTGCGGTGGAACTTTCATCTTTTTTTTAAAAAATTTGACTGCGAATGTTGTCAAAAGAATCTATCTTAGTTAGCAATTAAGAAAAATATTTGACCAGACAATTGCACTTTGGAAAAAAAAAACAATATTGCTGACAAAATTTTCTGATATAAACTTAATTTTAACGCCCAATTTGCGACCGACAAAAATATTCCATATCAGACTCAATTCCATGCTTCCTGCCCCATCCCCTTTGAAATTAAATACTCGCGGCTTTCATAGCAAAAGCTGTGAATAAACAGAAACACAGACATATTTGAAAACACACAATGCCTATATTAAGTGTTGTGAAATAAAAAACCATTATAGGAAAGATATAGATATAGATATACCATTAGCATAAATTACAAAATATAACCCCTCATTTTTTTAAATTGGGAAGTTAACAAAAAAAAAAAAAAAAAACAAAACAAAACAAGCAAACAAAACAACGACATCCACTGGATAACAAGTGTCTGGCTTAGGGGAGGGATATAAAGTATGTTCCAGGGTAACATTAGTTGACGAATGACTGTAAAACAAATATAAAAATTGGAGATGTGCCATGATTGTATTGAAGACAGCCATCCACCAAGTGACAGTCTAATCTAAACTTCGACAGGTTCCATAACGGCCTTCAAAAATGAACCAAAGTCCACACCACAACGGAAGCTGTAAATGACCCGGAATTCAAAATGTGAAACTATACATAAAACACGACAATCGACCAAATCTATTAAAAAATTAAAAACAAATAATAATTAATGACTTCTTAAACAACGACAACCACTGCGCTACAGGTTCCTGGCTTGGCAAAGGCACATAGATATGTGTAGGGGTTAAACCGGTTGATCAGCACTAATCCCTCCGCAAGCCGGGGACAGTTGTGTGACTAAACTACAATAAGACCACACTATAAATATCGGTTGAAATGAATTAAAAACTTAAGATCGATACTGAACACCAACAAAAATACAATTTAAACTAATACGTGACACAACGAAAGTATTGAATTCGAAAGAGTACTCGCAGTTGCTGTCTGCTAGTAACAAACCCAAAAGCACCCGCTCAGGAAATTAACACGTCAAAGACCAAAAAGGTGATTACATTTCTGTTCATTGGGATTGCCCGGAAAATTAATGAATAATATAAAGGCATATGAAAAGCAAAGTGAAAATGGACAAGTTAAGCCGAGATCTTATAGAGGTTTGATCACATTATATGATAAAACCAACATGGCCTTTAAAATATTTTTTTCAAATAAATGGGGAACTCGTTTCACTGTATACGTATTTCATGGAGTAATTTTCATATAAATAAGAATCAAAAATGAAATTCGAGATCCAAACATAGGAAAGGACATATAGAAATCCAACTAATCGAAAAGGTAACCAGTTTAGCTGCAAGAACATCCATAACAGCGATACAATTTAATGCATCCTGTATAAAGATTACATGGAAGAAAATAAAGACACTGGTGCCATTTAGATTTCACATCAAATATAAATGACTGAAGGAAATTGAAAATCTGCAGAGATCAAACAAAATACTAATGAAAAAAAACTCAAAGATAATTGCTTTTTATTCACCTTAAAACAAAGATTTAATCTAACGTGTGGCAGAATAAAAATGGTTTGTAGTTTTTATTTTCTTTGGATACTTTTGAAGGTTTATCTACATGTCTATTAGTTTTCTGAAATAACGGCACCAGATATTCGAGTTTCGTCCTATTGTGCTTTAAACAAATTTCAATTTTAATCGCAAATACACAATAATTTGCATACATGAATGGCTTTAAAATGTACTCCATGTTTCTTTTGTTTTGTTTCTAATGCTACTGTTCAGAGTTTACCACATGAAATTCATGTCCAGCGCACGAGGTTCTTAATAGTTTTACAACATTGCTCAACATATATTTAAGTTAATAATTTTAGTTAAATATAATAAGAATTTAATTTATTAAATTACATAATGGTACTTTAGCTTCTTATTTTGATCATAGACTTATGATACTTGTATTATCACAGTTATATATTACATTTCACATTAAAGAATATAATGTCACTTTTCGCAACAAACCAATAAAATGTCCTGAAATCAAAATTATTTTGATTTTTTAATTTTTATTATATAACATACAATATGTCCTGAATCATATGACACACCAAAAATTTGTTTCCTTGGAAAACCATGCACCAGTACGTTAAAGATCCCTTTGCAACAGCTCGTAGGTAAATAATCTATCATGGGAGCATTATGCTGAGATGATAAGTGCTACTTTTATTAAATTAGATTTGTTGTGTGTTGCATTGATATATCGCCATTCTAAATGGCGTACAAACAGTCACATGATTTTCAATTTGTTGGTTCATAACCCAATATGAGTGCGTATGTTTCCATCATAGTCTTTGGTGACGCCTTATTCAAAAGGGCGACTGCGTAGAAATTTTACAACATTTAAGTCATTTGTGTTGTTTTTGTTGAGTAATCAACAGAAATGCAATTATAAGAATTGAATTAAAGTTTATTTGTGTAATTTCATATGACTATAAAATTTTCAGCATTATTTTACGACTTCAAATTAGATATTCACTTCTTAAACAAATCAACGGATAAAACATCATTCTTCTCGACAGTTTAAGATATAACATAATGACAACATTGAATTTTAAGACAACTGCGGACTCTTTCAAGATGAACTCTAAGAAACAATTATGAACATTTTGAAATTCATTGGTCAATAATTTAAAATTGGTAGGATGCGTACTTATTCGGTCTTTTCGAATCTCGGGATTTGTAAGAGTTATCTCCCACATGGGACGGTAAATTGAAATTGTTATAAAGGGGGAATTTAGGTTTTTACTTTTTAAAATTTTTATTCAAGCAATAAATTGAATGCAAATATCAATCTTTTTGTTTATTTTACCAATGTGCGTCAGAATTATTTTTCTCTTGGTAAAAATGATGAATTTTGCAAAAATAGCAATATTTAAGGTTTTCTCACATTACAGCTATATTGAGACACTGTCCCAAATGGGAGATAACTCTTACAGGGGAACGACCATTTATGGGACAAACATGCTTCAGTATACAAGTTTAATAATATTTTAAGATATTAGTACGGTGTTTTAGCTTAAACAATCCAGATTTTCAATACTTCGCAAAAACAACCTATCCAAACGTGCTTTCTTTAAATGAATCTTCTACCAGTAATGAAAATACTCCCATTGAAAATACAAAATTACAAATGTTACATAAATATTGGAAATTAAGGTATAATATAAATAGCTTTCAAGGAGTAACCTCTCATCAGTAGCATTAGAACCGAAACACAGGAAGTCCAAGATCAAAATATAGCTAAAAATTGAACGAGTTTGTTTTCGGCACTAAAATTTATGATAAAAGGGTGGAGTTTTCTTTTCCTTTAATGAACTTTTCGTTTACTGATAGGGACATGCCTTTTGTCCCTTCGTATGGTGTTTATATTTCGCAACTAGTTCGGTTTGCCAGAGTTTGCACTCATGTTTCTGACCTTAATTATCGCCATCTTTATCTTACTGTAAAACTTTGCAGCAGGGATATAGATTTCAGAAGCTTTTCTCGACGGTTATAACCGTTACAAAGATTAAATAAAAAATAGGCCGCAAATTTAGAATCAAGGGATATCAATACTACATCGTATGGAAACACCACTTATAGAGCTTACAAATTTAAAAATGATCCATTGAATCTCACTGAAAATTAGTATTTCCTTACACTTACTTATCCCGAACCCATAAAGGGTACAGGATGGATGTTGTAGTCAGAACCTTAAAACTTGTTTTTTATTTGTACAAAAACCTTTGTATAAAAAAACTTATCGCGTCCTTTCACAGCTATTATAAATTTGGCATTACGTACAACACAATATTAAAATATCGAACATTCTGTGTTTAATGACATCTCGTATTAAAAGGCTTAATGTCTTATCTTTAGCAATCTCATCCTGAGCTTGCTTTCAGTAACTGCGAGCATTTATCAGAGCGGTTATCTTCTTTTTGAATGTATTGTTGTTTAGTATAGTATATTTATTGCAATTTAGGAACTCTCTAGTTGTTTGATTTTTATAGCTCGTCTGTTACTGCTTTTGTTTTCTTTGATTTCATCCTTTGAAGATTAGTTTGGGAGGGTTGACATCTACCAAACTAGTTTAACACGTCCGCATGTCTGATTTGCCTCTCCCAAGTCAGGAATTATGGTCATAGGTTTGTGGTTACATGTTTTATTACATGTACATTTTTGATAATATTCAGGAGGGAGCAGTATTATTTTACTTATACACGCTTTTCGTATTTGAGGGGATTGAATGCTTTCACAAGGATTGGTATACCAACCTTGTTGCAGGCCCTGTGGATACCTCGTTATCGTTTAATTCTTTGTGTTTTTCTTTTTTCTCTGACATTTACCCCATAACTTTTAATATTCGATATTTAGCTGTTTGATTTTTATATCTTAATTATATTGAATAATTTACAATAATAAAATGAACAACAAGCGTATCATATTTCTTTGTTTCCGTAAAAGTACAAAGCTTTTGTAATTCGTGAGTTAAAATTTACCCAATATATATTTTTTGCGGTCAATTTAGACACGAATACAATTGACAAGATAAAGACGAAACAAACCAAAAGATAAAACAAAATCAAAAGGAACAAAGGCTTGGAATCCAAAAAACTCCCTTACAAAACAGGATTGGGATCATTTGCTCATTCAAAAATATAATAATTAACAGTATAGGATAGATCTAAACTGTATTTTGTCAAAATACATTGCAATACCCAAAATTAAATAAGAGCTTACAATTCAAGTACAGGGAAGCTTTTTAAAGTCTCAACACGACACAAGGCAAAAACTCCGTACTCCATAAAATGATTACGAAGAGACCAAAAGGGGCAGACAGAAATTGTTAAGTTGGAAGACAGACAAGACCATGGCCAACATAATGAAACGAAAGACATACATATAACACACAACAATACACTGAAAACTAAAGCTGGGGTAACACGAACCCTACAAAAACCAGGATGAGTTCAGTTGCTCCGGAAGGGTAAGCAACCCCTGCTCCACTAGTGGCACCCGTCGTTTTACTCAGTGGTCAAAGCCGGTGTATAGTCACAATCGATGTTAGTCATAGGGTATAGGAACGGATTATCATTAATGTAAAAAATAACGTATTATCTGCAGGATAAACGATAATTATTTGCGTTAACATTCCAGCATAAACTTACCAAGTCTGTGTGTGAATTTTCTTATAAAATGCATTTAATTTTTTTTTTAAATAATTCTACCTTTAAAGCCATGTATTAAACAGAAGTCAAATTGTAGACAGGCACATTACATCCACATACAGCTTAAGGACTCTGCTGAACATTTTAAAGTCCTTCCCATGTATTGCTTGTGTAAACTACACAAAAAACTTTCAAGTTCCGCTTTATCTCAGCGTACAGTAAGTGTACTACATGTACCACTAAACTTTCTGTCCGTTTGACACGTACTCTATCTTAATTGGGTTTTTATGTCTAAACTTGAAAAAAACATGTTCTGAAAAGTAATTATATCTATCATTCAAAATTTATTCTATTTGTATTAATTACTGTATTTTTTCATGACTTTTAATGTTCAGAAAGTTTGTGTTGTATGTGGAATAGAAAAATAATGAGAAAAGGAGTAAAAAAGTAACAACTTATACCTAAAACATCCAAGTTATGATACTCGTTAACCTTTATATCTTAAAAAGTGAAATAAATAAGTATTTAAAATGATCTGGAGTAATTTTCTAGGTCTAAAGTGTTATAGTTTAATAAACAGTCTTATTTATCCGACAGTTTGAAAAACAATGCGTGTGAAGTTGTATTGAAATCTGATGAAAGGTAGATGAGCAAGGATAATATGAACCGCTTTGGCAGTATGAAAATCATATGTTCCTACCTGAGACATGATTTAGCTTTCAATTTTTTCCATTTTGTCAGCTGGGACCTCATGGTCAAACTTTCTATACCCAAACAATGTATAAGGAGACAGGTTCAATGATCGCTAACCAGGTCGTTACAAATAAACACGTTACACTTAAAAACATTTATATTCATTCAGTTCAAACAACATGTATTATCGAAATAAAGTTGTATTAATTTTTGTGAAATCGTGAACGTGTCTTGTGAACGCAAAATATACAGCGAAACATGGTTGGACAACATTCAATAATTGATAAATATGAGGTCGAAATTATACGTCTAATACACAGTCAAAGCCATGCCGGTATCCGTTTTCTTTTCAATGCAACATTTCTGATCGGTTCATTGCCTAGAAGTATGATCAGAGGGTTGATAAGCGATGATGCAAAGGTAAAATATAGCATAGCAATTCGTTCTAAAATAGAAATACGGTGTTCTAAAAGATAAAAGGTCACTAAGCGCATCGCAAGTCCAATTACTTCTGCTACGAGCACTCCAAGTAGGCACAAAATGTTTTTAAACATTTTACTCCATATACGTCTGTTGAAATGTCCGTAAACATTATATGTTTTATTTCTAAGTGAAATAACGGAAAATCTCAGAGTCATTGCTTGGGCTATAATTGACGCTACCAGTGGTACTATTTGTATCGCCTTAACAATCCAAAATATTACGAGCTGATTAAGTGTTTTTTTAATGGTAAAGTTTGTGTCAACAAAACAAATCAGCCATTGTGAGGCAAATGCTATTGAATAACTCGAAATGTACCATATCCAAATAATGAATATCAGAAAATACGTAACTGTTAGTATCATCACAACTTTTTGTATTGTGAAGTACTTTAGATGCCGAAACGGATGTTTACAATACCAAAACTTTTCTATAGTTGCTATGAATAATGTAACGCCTTTTATGTTATAAATAAACGAATGTAGAAATGCCTGTGGTTTTGCCATAGGCTCGTTCAGCCATACTTTTCGTTGCGTAATAAAAATGGAAGCAGAATTTGAATACTGTATAACTTGACACATATCCAAACACAAATAACAGCATAACAATATGTTAGCAGGATTTATAAGTTCATCCCTTCTACATATACTTTTAGTAATATATATATCCAAAACTAGAATAAAGGCACTCGCATAAACGAAAAACACAATATGTACGCATTTAATGAATACATATTCGTCATAAACTTCTAAAGGATTAAATCCTGCTTTTGTAACTGTGATATTGAACGCCATGTCGCAGACTAACGATCACAGCGATGTGGTGTTCCAGGTGTCAGTTCCATTTGATATCATTAGGAAGACTGGCTATTAGCTTTCCATTCCATTTAAGCACAAATTAAGCTGTAACATACGTGCATGTTTGATTTAAATAAATGATGTATTTGAGGATAAAGATGTCAATGTTCAATTTTACCTACCGCAAAATATAATAGATTTCACATAATGATAACAAAAAGAATGAAAATCAAGAACAATATTTTTAGGATATGAGTAGAGAAATATTGTGGAATAATTGCAAAGAGTCTTAACCAAATCTGCCGAAACATGTTAGATAATTTGGACCAGACTTTTATGTGGAAAAAATACAAAATATTCATATCTGTCATATAAATTATTAAACAAACTTTCGGCTGAAGAAAAAATGAACTTTGTATGGAATTAATGTATAAGAAAAATATTTGACAATACTGGTTAAACCTTTGTTTAGACAAGCTAATATTTATCAATTATGGACTTTTGTTGAGGTCAATACGTGAAATATGGACCTGGAAGAGTATCACTCTTCCAGGTCCATATATGACGTATTGACTGAGACAAAAGTCCTTAATTTTTATATTATATATGTAAACAAGGACATTTTTAAGGCTTCAATGAAACATAATAAAAATACTGAGACTGAATGTTCTATTTGATACTTGTCTTGAAGGGAAATTAAAACATTCATTAGATCTTTTAAATTCTTATGATGATATGTCCGGATCTAAATTTAGTAACTTCGAGTCAATATCATCTAAAAATAGTAAAACCGAGTCAATATCATCTAAAAATAGTAAAACCAAGTCAATATCATCTAAAAATAGTAACACCGAGTCCGTATGTTTTTCATCATTGCAATCACGTGACTGTTTCAACCAATGAAGTAATAAGAAAATCTTCCCATATATAATATTTCCGCATATCTGTCTATTGGGTTTATATTTCGCAGTTGATTCGATACTCTCGTTCTTGTCCTAAGTATATGGATTTTCTGAAGAGAGCATTGCTGTTGTCAAATAAACTACTACAACAAGGATGCATCCAATCAAGTTTGAAGTCGTCCCTCCTAAAATTTTATGGTCGCCATCACGAATCGGTTGATCCATATGGTTTCAGTGTATCAGTAATGGACCTGTTACCGGTAATACAAAATTGTTGACCTTTTCTCGGATTGATGTTAACCTGGATTAGAATTTAAGGATTTCACGACGGGTATTTCGCACAAGACAGGTGATGCTTACCCTTTATGAGCACCTGATCGCACTCCTGTTTCGTGGATTCCGAGAAGGCCTTTGTTTCTTTTGTTTTAGTTTTATCTACAAGTTTTTTTCGAATTTGTCTCATCTCTTTGGCCTATGCATTTTTGGCTTCTGAGATGGGTATGCTACACTGGTCTGATTGGTTGTTAGAAAGTATAAAACAGCGGCTGCAAATAACTTAGTCAGCATGTACACGTTGTGCCAACGTTGGCAATTAATTGCACTGTTGGGTAGTGGTTGACGTTAGCTAAGCAGCGTTGGGCCAACATCGGCCCAATTACACACGGTTTAAGGTGAAACTATAAAAATACCTTTGTTAATAAAACATGTAATGGTTTTCGCTTCCAGGGAATGTTAATAAACACATTTGAAATATGTTTTCACTCTTGTCGTTACATAGATGTCCAACATTGTTTTTACGTTGGTCCAATGTAGGAAAAGTACAAGTTTACCAATGCTGAATTGATGTACTGCTCAAATACAACAGAAATATTGATA
>JAULBM010248595.1:0-16852 GCA_032357055.1 Geukensia granosissima
ACATACATATATTTAATAATAAAACAAACTAGTAAGATCAACATCATATAAAACATATCGGATATTTACATATAAAAATATATATATTTAAAAATAGGATGCTAAAGTGTAAAAACACGTTTATATCACAGGTCATATCACAGTCTAGAAAATGGTAAAATATTAGGCAAATGACAAATTAAGATAACATACATGTTATAATAACATGTAAAACTCTTGGCCAAATGTTAGATAAAAAAATCATATTTATATCAATTTAAAGTTCGTTATTTTTACTTCAAATGAAGTGGTTATTTAAAAAAAATCCATGCGACGTTTCTTTTGCGGTTCAGTATAGTTTCTCTGTCTTCACTCTATATCCGTTTACTGTTTCTTAACATATAAAAACAGGATGTGGAATGATTGTCTATCAGACAACCATCTAAAAAAAGTAAGTTGTTTCATTAGTGTTTTATTTTATTTCTATGGCGGAACCTGCACACATACATAAAGCTATCTCGAGATTCAGTTAAATCAGCGATATCCATGCCTACTTTAACATAATATCAATCACTTAGATTTTAGAAATTTTCACAGCCCGTACAGTGGAATATATTGACCATTTGTATAAGTGTTTGGAGTAGTGTTTTATGAATAGTTTCACATTTTACATTTCGGGGCCTTTTACAGATTTTGTTTTGGTATGGACTCTGGTTCATTATTGATGGACGTTATGGGGCCTGTAGAAGTTTAAATTCGACTGTCATTTGGTGGATGTCTGTCTCATGGACAATCATGCCACATCTCCTTTTTCAAAATATAAATCAGCTGTAATACATTATTTGAATATGTTTGAATTTCAGATGGTTTATATACATCTGCTTCATAATACAATGAAAACTTTTAAAATGATACTTTCTAAGATGATGTATTACAATAAACAATAAGCTAGGAAACCTTAATTCAGAGGAACATTTCGGTATTGCTAGAAAAACTAAATAATAATGTTGTGGAATGAGCTTTTCAGCATATATTCCATATTCTTTCCTTTAAATATTGAAATAAAGCTGATTAAAATCGAGTTAAATATGTTAAAATTGTATTCTCGGTTTTATTATTCTCATTGAAATTGAAATTAATTGAAATACTTTAAGTTCCATATGACTTTCAAAGGCTGTTTGGATTTTTGAAATAAAAAAATCTGATCCTGGTTTTGGCCGAAAATATCTGGCTTAGTTGAACGTCAGTAAATGATGATAAGATTCAGTTTTTTTATGTACCTGATGAAAAAAAAATTCTGCTTTCTGCTCTCTTAAATTACAATCTCTTAAATCGTCCAGTTCTTTCCGGGTGTTAAATATTGAATTGCTGGAAAGTAAAGTTTGCTTCCTGTAAATGCAATATTTTCTTGTTGAAAAATGAAGATTTAAAAAATATATTCAATGAATACTACTTAACAAAAAGATAATAATAATATTTACCAAACTGCGTCTGTTCCATAGGAATTCATTCAGGACAAGTGTTTGGTTCGAGTAAAAATCTAATACAACCCTGACATCTATTTACCCTAAATAATGAGAACGGTATTATTAAATGTAAATTCCAAGAACAGGACAAACGGTTATAAAATAAGGTATTATCATTACCTGCTCAGCCATTTAATAGATCGGATTTATTTATTAAATGTGAATGTTTTCTTGAACTTTTTCCTTGAAAAGAGTACGATTACAAAATATGAGAAAACAACAAGTCATACATCTATTTTCTGTAAAACATTAAAATCAGCGCTTCTAATAAATAATATCTAATAACCACCAAACTTAATTCAAATTTATGCATTTAGATGATGATGTAATTTATTTCGGAGAAGCATATTCTTTAAGTAAAACCAGAGGCTTCAATTTTTAGAGGGAACCATCAAGGAATCATTTTTGTTCCGACTGGATGAGCAGTTTTTGAAAAAAAATATTTCAAAGAAATTTCCCATACTGTCTAATGTTAAAATAAGTTCAGCTGTGGTGACTTTCCTGGTTAGTGATCATAACAGATACAGTCTTCCTGAGAGAAAACCACCTTAAGGAACCGTAACACTAATGTTATGTTCCAACTGGCTTAGAGTTTTGAGAAAAAAGGGTGCGCTATTAGTTGCCATGGAATGCGGATAGTATGTTAAACACGTCCTACAAACGTTAAAAAATGCTCTCGATCAAGTATTCAAGCATTTTGTGTTTGTCCTCAGCAGACTGATAACTTTTTTTTAAGAAAAAGGTAAAAAAATTACAAAGTATTGTTTGTCTCTTCCTGCAACTTAATATTTTACCTGTATCAGTCATCAATTGTTAACAATAAGCTTTAAATTTGTCTTTTAGTTTAGAATGGGGTATAAAGCTGTAGAGGTTTAAATATCAGATATGTGTTCACAATGTTGTCAGAGGAGAGCGATTTTAATTTAATTTGACGTATGCAATAGATTTTTGCAATCGTTTTGAATCCACATTTGATTCACGCCACCTATAAAATAGTTGGTATCACAGTAACTCTGACGCCCGTTTTTACTGCTGATAAGAAATTTTTCAGTATCTGGGAAATTGGCACGGACATTGTAAGGACATATATGTGGTTTTGGGATCCAGTACAATGAAGGAAGATCAAATTTGTCCTGCTAAGTTAAATTAAACAGAAAGATATAGCTGACTTATGATTGTCAAGGATTTTTACTTTTGTAAGTTTCGTGTGAGTATATGTCGGATAGCAAAATGAATTTTAACGTCTAATTACTTTATCAAGCAATCTGTGTAATGTATATTTTTTTGTTGGGATTTTGGTTTTTTTTCAAAAATGTTCGTACATAAAAAGGGCCGAAAAAAATCTGGCTGAGTTGGAACTTAAATAAACTTGAAATCTACTTGTGGATTCTCCACTAACAAATATGTTTTCCTAAAAATAATTTGGCCCAGACGTATATCCAAGCGGCTGCCTTGTAAAAACAAGCATTAATCCTACGCAAACACTACCAGATTGCTGTAGATTTAAGACTGATATTCCGGATTCTAGTGAGAACGAATCTACACCTTTTCTGTTGATAGGAATTCTTTACGTTATTCGAAAAATAAATATGTTTCAACATTTTCAGACATGACTTAAATTTGGTTGTTGATTCTGTAAAGGTCATTTGATATTTTAAATATTTTTTTGCAGTTTTCGGCAATTAGCCCTTCTCACAAAAACGCTTCCTACGTAATGAAATTTCATTTGCAATAGTTATTTTTAGTGCAACTTCAAAGAAATTTGCATAATATTAAGATATATATTTCTCTTAAAGAAAGAGGATATTTCTGAATCTTTTCACGGATCTAGATGTTCTGAAAAAAAGGTAAACCAAAAATATTAAATATAACAATAGCTGAAAGATTATATAACTTTCGCGAACAATAAATATGTCGTTTAATTATTCAAAAGATAATTTAAACATTATTTTTCCCGGAACTAATGCTTGAGTGGTGTATATATATATATCAATTTTTCTATTTTAATCTGTAATACAAATTTTGGTCGGTCAGCAATATTCATTGTATTAGAAGGTGTCGTATTGAGAAAGGAGTAGGTACGTTAATGTCCATGTTTGGCTCAAATGTCAGATTTTATGGCACAACATTATAAGTGGATGTGAAAATGCTGTTTAAAAACGTCCTTAAATTATGCATAACTTAAAGTCATATTTTTTTCTTGATTTTGACAAAACTACAGGACACATTTGACTATTTCAATAAAAATGTATCATTGTTCAAAATCGACAAAATTGTGTAAAATTTCGTTTCAAATTAAGTAATTTCGGAGTATTTTCGCAATTTAAGCAATTTCTATTACCATGTGACAGTTAAACAACCAAACTTAATAAAACACCTGTTGGAGCATTTTTCAATACAAATGTCATAGAAGAATAGATATTAGACATTTTTCTATTTTCAGACAAATTCTTGGGCCAAAAACAAACGCTCCTTACCGACCCTTGTTTTTAATTATATGTGAAATGTAGATCTACTTAGTAAGAAAAGATAATAGAACTCCTATTTCGTTTAATTCTGACAAGGTAACGTTCAAAAACCATCATTGTATATTGGGTATATTGGGATAAACAAACCACGGAGCATTTAGCCCCGTTTCTGCTGATGACTGAAAAGGGTGTGGTTACCGACTGCATGACAAAAAGTTAACGCAATATACGGACTGAGTTACGTACGCTTGGCTTTAAGGTTAAAGACCCTTATTCAACAAAAAGACAAACTTTCAATCTGTAAAATGAACTGTCGACATTATCTGATACATTCATTTTGTACATATAATAATTGCAGACTGTATGCTACGCATTTAACGGCTCATATGTAAAGTGTGTGCGGTCGTCTGTATTGTCAATAAAAACAGTCACTCTTTGATAGCTGCAGCTTTCGGCTATTCAAAATGAAGACCTTTTATCAAATACTCAATTCAGTTTACCAACTGTTGTCATGTCATTACTTCCAAAAAAAATATTCCACAATTTCAAACAAAATGTCAAAATTTCATATAATCCTGACTTTTACGTATATCTAGATAATGGTTTCGGATTAAACAGAAAAAACGTTTACAATCAAATTTCGCTGGCCTATTTAAATGATATATTTCCTATAAGTTAAAATAAGATTTTATTCCTGGAATCCATGCCTGAATGAACTTATAGAGTTTAATGTAGGTTAAAAGGTGTTCATGTTAAATCTTCTGTAGTTTTCTCATTGTAAATTAGCTTACGGTGAAATTCGTGAATTTATTTTTCAACTCTTTAATTTGATTACCAGGCCACTGGCAATTTATCATTCCTTGAATGTATTTTATAGATATATATAATCGATGTTATTTCTTTTCAATATTGGCATAATTTTTATTTTGTCAGAATATGAAGTAAATAAAAAATCCAGCTAAACGTATTATTAGCTACTTCCCGAAAAGGAGATAAATCTTGCGCAACCTGACTGATGGTCAGACTTAAAAGAAATGCTAAGCAGTGATCGAAATACTACATTTTACCGACATTTGATTATTAAAACTTACCCACAAAGTATCAGAACTAAAAGACATCCTGTGCGTCTTAACAAAACACAAATATCATAACTAAGATGAAAACCATTAAAACGATTTAGGGCAAATATATATTTTCAACGGATTTGTAGTCACGACACTGGTAAGATATCCATTGTTATTAATAAAATGGATACTTCATACTGGTCAACCAAATCATGATGACGAACAAAAAAAAATCTGGAGTGATGAATCTTATCGTTCTGAAAATTACCTCGACTAAGTAGCTTTCTAGTCATCTGCAACCCCCTATTAAGAAGCCCTGGAGTAGCGTATCAATGAGATATACACTCCGTATGCAAATGCTGCTGGAATGTTGCTAAACATGAACAGAAAGTTTACAATGTGAAAATCTAAGTTATTTCTCTTGTCGTAAAGTTTTGAAGCCCTTTCTTTCGATTTCCTCTACTTTTAGATCGCGGAAGACATTAACCCCACCAAATGTATCATGTTCCTCTCACAAGCCATGAGTCGAGCTCAATAGTTGGTCTTTTTCTTTCACCATGTTCATATTGTTTTTTGTCGCATATTTAGTCAAGGTTTGATTAATTTTACATAATACTTAACATTGGGGCGATCTAGTGCTCGTCCCAAAGAGTGGGCTTCACTTTGTTGAAGGCCTTTTTATGACTATATATATGACAATATCCCACTATCTTTAGAGATGGAGTAAGGTTTCTTGCAGTGCCCTCTAATCTTTTATGAAACGAGAAATATTAAAATAGGAGATATGACTTGATTATCCATGATATAGCTATCCAACAAATGACAGTCCAATCTAAACTTTTATACCATAACGGAAGCTGTAAAAGGTTCTTAAATGTGATACTATTCATAAAACACCACAATTGACCTATTATATTTAATAAATGGTGAACAAATAACAATAAATGACTAATAAAACAAAGACAACCACTGGAGTAAGACAGCTTCTATAGACACATAAATTTCACAAGGTCCTTTATGTTCCTACTAAGTACTGTAAACTTAGAGAGCGAAAATAGGCAAAGAAAAATAGCGAGAATTTAATTAAACAAACTTAATTAATCTTTGATTGGTATTCAGCGTTATTTAAAATTACAATAAAATTTTATAATATTTTGGTGCCTGTAAGAATCGCCTGTTCCACGTTTAGCACCCGCCAAACAATTCAAAATATATGAAGTATGATTTTATTCTTCTGCACAGTACCGTGGAAGACATGGTTCCACCTTTCATTGTTCAATGTGTTAAACTGGTTATTAATTGTTTTCTTTATAGAACATTTTGTTTCTGGACTAGCAAAAAAGGCCCCAATCGTGCAGCAAGTCTTTAAAGATGGGTTATGAAAAAATAAAGTTTTGCATGTATTTGATAGGAGATAGGGTTAGAGAAGGCTTGAGTGCTCACAAACATTTTTAATCTTGCCACTTACTTTATGTGCCTGTCCCATGACTTTCTATTGCTGTCATGGCACGTTTAAACTGTTCCATGCAATAGACATTTCAACACAGGGAAGACAACATTTTCGTTTTAATTTTAATTTTTTGACACTTACCTTGATAATTTTAATATCTCTATTTACAAAAACAACTTGGAAAACAAAAGCCAAAGCCAACTGTAGAATACTTGTAATCGTATACATGTCGTTAGATGTAGTGTAAAGTTCTTTTAACAAAACATCTTGCATAAATGCGTCAGTACATCAAATTAGTTCTCCATTCTTTTTAACGGGTAAGTTTTGCTTCGGAATATAGGAAAATGTACAACTGACTTCTAGTTTCTATCTGCGTACCATTGTTTAAACATGTGGTACAGAGAATGCTTACACGGGGGAGGGGGGATTAAGAGAGATTTTGGTAAGTATCCTTGTTATTCCTTTATTCTATATGTTGTATTATACAGAAGAAGTGTGATCAAACAGGAGAAATAGTCTCTTCAAATACCCCTAGAGTGATCTTTCAAAATTTACCACGCGTTCATTAAGGCACAATATAAAAATATTAACTGATTCCTTAAATTGGTGTGTTTCCTATCATTACAGGTCCGTGCCAGATTATGCAGAAGGGCAAATTTGGTTGATATATTAACGGTTTCATTGATTATATTTCTGTTTTATTTTTTCTTGCACTCCGGATCGTAGAGGCAAATAATTTGCTTATCCTCTCAGAGTATCTGGATTTTAACATGTGGTGAAACTTATACGTTAAGTTCCTAAGTCAAGTGTAGAATACCTATATGAAAGATCAGAAGTGCATAATCCAATGAGACGAGACAAATTTGAAACAAACTAAAAAAATAAAACGAAAACAAAAGGAAAACAAAGGTTGGAATCCATGAACTCCTTTACAAAACAGGAGTGTGATCAGGTGCTCATTAAGGCTAAGCATCACCTGTCTTGCCCGCAACACCGAATATACTTCTTTTTTCCAAGTGTAACAAACAAGTTTACTGACAAAGACGGAATGGGTGGGGTGTAAAAAATCATGCAAAATATATTCGAGAACGTCCCTTTGTTGACAAAAACTGATCAGAAAAAGGATAAATATCCTGCAATAGACGGAACGGATGATGTGTTTTAGCAATGTTTTGACGTTTGCAATATTACTGGTCTAATGTGTTGAGATCCTTGGTTAGATTAAATCACGAAATGTTTATTATTCTATAAAGATAAACGGACAGAACACGATTGGTTTGTTATTTTAAGTCCGTGGTTATATTTACGATAGAACAAGATCTGTTTAAATCATAGAAAATAGTTGTTTATTTTTATAACTATTCCTTTATGGGTGCTGCTTTTTTTAATTCTGGAGGGTTTTCCCAGCAGTGGATGAGTACTGCTTCCCAATAGGTCTGGAGGGTATTTTCAGCCCACTCGTTTATGGGTGCTGCTTTTTATTAGTTCTGCAGGGTATTTCCAGCCCACTCGTGTTGCCTCTCATTAGTTCTGGAAGGTATTTTTAGCAAGCTCTTGCTTCGGTGCTGCTTCCCATAAGTTCAGGAGGGTATACCCAACCCAATCGTGGATGGTGCTGCTTCATATTAGTTCTAGGGGGAATTTCAGCCCACTCATCGATGGTTGCTGCTTCTCATTAGTTCTGGAGGGATTTTCAGCACACTCGTGTTTGGCTGCTGTTTCCCCATAAGTTCTGGAGGTAATTTTCAGCCCACTCGTGGATGGCTGCTGCTTCGCATTAGTTCTGGACGGAATTTTCAGCCCAATCGTGGTTGAGTGCTGCTTCCAATTAGTTATGGAGTGTATTTCCAACCCACTCGTGGATGGATACTGCTTCTTAGTAGTTCCGGAGGGTATTTTTAGGCCAGCAGTTAAGTACTAATATGAAATCATTTTTTTAAATAAAGGTGCATCTTTCCCAAATTGACATTTACAAAATAAATTTTGATAAAATACATTTCATCTTCTTGTCTTTTGCCGGTTTAACGTTAGATTTATTGGGCTTTATTTGTTTAAGCATCTTTGGTTCCTGAACTGATGTACGTAAAGATCAAAACATGTCTGTTATTTGTTCTCTGATCGGATTTTGTGAATTTTTGTTTGATTTTTGTGGTTTGTCCGTTGCTGTTTTTTTAAATTTTTCCTAAGGCTACATGTGCGGGAGGATTGGGATCCCACTTAACTAGTTCAACCCAACCACATGCCTCATGTGCCTGCCCTGTCAGGAATTGTTGTCATAGGTTTGTCTTTGTGTTTATTGTTCTTTTAAATATACATTTTTGATAATATTCAGGGAAGAGCAGTATCATTTTACGAAAAAATAGATTTTTTTTTTAGGGCGACTAAGAGTTTTTCACAAGGAGTGGTGTTCCACTCTTGTTAAAGGCCTAGTGAAGACCTCTATATTTGTAAATTCCTATGTTTTTCTCGTGGGTGGAGAAGAGCCTCTCTGACGTTTACCGAATATCTTTTCATTTTGATTTAACACAACAGATAGCTTTTTGTAATTGTGAGAGTTAACTACGGAGATGCCTAAGTTAACGTTTACATGATTTAGTATACTTTTACATGCAAGTATTGTTTTAAGTTGCTTGAAATATACAATAATAGTTTTAAAATAAAAAAAATGAAATTATCTTAGAATTGATTTAGTCTAGGTTATTCACCAGCCCAGTTGTCAGACTTGTCTGACATGAAATTTATTAAACAATGTTTTACAGAAATTTTCTGCATTTTCTAAAATTCTAAAAAAATGAAAATACGGAAACGCCTCGAAAAGTAATGCTTTATATACTCTATGTCACGCTACTGTGAAGTATGATTTTCGAGCAATATTAAATTATATGTGCATTTCTGCCTTTGTATTTATTTTTAATCAAACGAAAGAACTTTTACACAGTTAAGTGTTAATTTTTTACATTTTGCAATAACGTTTCACATACTATTACCTGCCCCTGAATTTCTCTAAGGAGATTTAACATTAAGAGTCCACCATCTTCAGTTTTGGCGGGAGCGCTTACTTTTGACCTAGATAAGTAATTTAATAAATTGCGCACATTTCTGTTGTTCGGACCTTCGCATTTCAAATAAAAATAACTACTTTAAATTAAATACTCGGCGCAATTTAAAATACATCGTGATTGCTAAAAGTATTACTGCAACTTGCTTGCACTTTTTTCAGTCTAGAAAATAAACGCTATTTTATAAGATTACGGCAGACAGTTTTTCTTCCATAGCCTTTTTTTCTCGTTCCAACTAACTCTGACATAGACTATAAGTAGTTGTCCCTGTCGTCGGATTTGGCTTCCCATTTCAGTTTGTTTGGATTTGAGTGCTTCTTTTGCTATATTTGAATCTTTGACTTCCTATGTTTCGGTTCTAATGCTACTGATGAGAGGTTACTCCTTGAAATGACATATAGCATACTTAAATTTTCCATATTTATTTAACATTGGTAATTTTGTATATAGAGAATCTGAATTAATTGAAGTCACACAACGCAAAAATGTTCCTTATGAATTGTAAACCTGTTGGTTTTTTCCGTCCATGGCTGCAGGTTGAAGACTTATTTTAATTTTAACAAAGGTTATGATGAGAACATACATTTTCTTTTCGAGAACCACTGAATGAATCTTGCACGGTCAAAGATAATGGTGATGGACCGGAGGTCGCCACTGATATTAACCTACCATAATTTCTATGTGGTCAGACGAGTCGGTAATAAATTTTAACAAAATATTGTTTTACAGTAATTCACGCTATTTATTTAAATATTTAAACACCGAAAAGGACTTCATTATTGCATTGCACATGATAAATAACTTTGATGATGGATTTGACTTCGTATTTCGATTTGTTTGATATGAGTATTTTTTTTCTATAATATTTGAATTTAATTCGTCCTTTGTATTTGCTCTAATACTGTTAATTAGAATGCAATGCTTGTGTAAAGCATAACGAAATTCAAAATTTATAAAAAAAAATTAATAATGTCTGCATACCTGGTGTCTCGAATGCTCTCGCTGTTGTAAATATAATTGGAGACTTTAATGTTGAAAACAGAAAAGTGTAGAACAAAGTTAAAGCATTACCTGTCAAAAAGACCAAAATTTTAATGCTTTTTATGTGAACAACATATTTTAATGAGGAGCAAATTCTGAAAAGTTTTTTGAATACTTTAGCCCTACGATAATATTTATAAAACAGAATCTTAAGAGAGAGAAAATAATTATAACTAATTGGCAACATCTGAAAAAAATTGCTGATTTTTATGCTGATTCGGCCAATAGTAAAAGATTCATACAAAAAATACCTTTATAGGAATTTTCAAGATAATTTATAAACAGCTTACAAAGCTAATCAAGTTTTGAGATCCTAACAGTTTACCAACATTACACTGCATAAAAAGTTCAAATGGTGTAAAATACGGAAAAAGCTATATGAGGTTTAATCAATACTTAAGCAAAAAAACGAAGTCAAACTCTGTAAACAAAATTAGAAAAAAATTTTTCAAGTTTTTACTCTGAAATAATATGTCTATATCATACTACTTTAACGCCACCACATGTCTCATGTGCCTGTTCCAAGTCAGGAATTGTGATCATAGATTTGTCTTTGTGTCTATTGTTCTGTTAAAAGTACACTTTTGGTGATATAAGGAAAGAGCAGTATTATTTTATGCAAACACGATTATTTATTTGGGGCGATTTACAGCTTTTCACAAGGAGTGGTATTCCATCCATGTTGAAGGCCTTGTTTTTCTCGTGGTTAGAGTGCAGTCATTCTGACATTCACCCAAAATATATCTTCATTTTCATAAAAAGCCTCTTGGCAAGTCAAATGAAATCCATACAAATTTACACAGCTATTAAAGTTTATCCCTATGGTATTCTACCAAATTTATTTTGAAATGTTGAAGTGTTTTAACTGATTTTTGACCTTAGGTAAAATTTGTTTGCAAGAGGCATTCTGTTAAATATCAAATTCCAAAATACTTATTTAATAATGAAGCCGGATAAATTAACAAATTTTCAAATATATGTTCACGTCGTATTCCATCAAATATGTAACACTCCTAACTGTTAATAAATAATACTTCAGACCTAGTAAATGAATACCCAATTCCAAATCAAACATATAGATTTCTATTTAAAACATGACCTGTTGCGCCTTCATGGATTGATTCGTTGTAGGTTTCTTAACGTCCAGTTGCAAATATTACATTGATATTCAGGATTAGAGTAAGTTGAATTATTAGCACAATCATCGAAAGAAGGGATAGGATGGATCACAAGCCAATTACGGTTTTGACTGCCACCAGAAAAAGAAAATAGCAATTAAGTTTGTCTTAAAAAATAAAAGTGGTATTTTAGTTTAGCATTCTCTAATCAGACAACCCACTGTGGTCCAAGGCAAGGTTTCAATTGTAAGTATACGTTATCGGGATTCTGACAGCTAGATAACGTAAAATATCATCCCGTGAGCCAGAATATGAATCTTTGCGGCGAGTGAGCGTAGCATACGAGCCCAATGATTCATATTCTGGCGAGCGGGGATGATATTTTAAAATATCGCAGTGTTCAAAATTCCGATAACAATTTAACATCGTTCGGTTTTTATAGAATGTTTAAATTATCAGGCTTTTATTCAAATTCTGCTAACTATGTGCGGGAAATAATGTGCAAATCTTGATATTTATCCGCAGATACTCCTTTGGGTCAATAAAAAACGCAGTAAAATAGTCTATTCGTAATTAGTAGTTACCAATACACGACACCAGGATTTTGTTTATATTATTAAAGTATAATAGTGTATGCATCAAAAAGGTCTTTTAGTCAAATACAGTACGTTTTAGAAAAGAAAAGCTTGTCATAAAACAAATCCGCGGAACAGCAAGCAATGGCGTGACAGGTAAATCATCAACGTCATTAGTTTAAACAACCCCAGCTAGATGGAGGAAACGTAGTTTTACTTAGTTACCGCTTCAGTTTGCAATAAATTTCATAAAATACAACCCCAAGGGCGGCCGGGGTATAGAAGTAGGCCGTTCGGTTTCTCCGCCTGCAGGTAGAACCCCTGCTAAAGGGGCATCCGTTGGTTCGAGCGGGATGTATAAATACTCGAACTCCCCTTCTCAAAGGTTGTGCCGGGGAAAGAATAGGCACTAGGTATCTCCGTCCTTGAGGCACTAGTCCTCTAAAAGGGGCGTCCTTGATTGTGGGGGATGTATAAATTCACAATCCGTCCTGAGGACCCCGTGTTTAGGAAATGCCAGTACGTCCTAAGCACGTTAAAAACTTGTAACAGCTCTTTTTCAGTGGTCCGTAGGCGGCCAGTTACAAGGCTAAATTTTCCGCTCCTATCCAACCCGCAATTTTTCCGGTCCCTTTCTTACAGTCTACATATTGATTTATTGTTTCATAACTTGTTTCCGTCCTAAATATGCATGAAATATTTGCCACTGGACGTTAAACAACAATCAATCAATCAATCATAAAATATAGGTATGTTACATTTCTTTATGGTGGTTGCGCTGTTCAAACTTTTTTTTTTTGCATCATCGTCCCAGGAATTCAAACTAGTTCCAGCAGGATATATCAGGAAGTCGGAAAGGCGTTAACTTTTCATGTGTTCCTCGACTTTTACAAAAAAATAAGTCATTTGTTAAACGAAAGATCACATAAAACTTCATTGAAAAATGAAATAAAAAATAGCATGATGTAAAAATGATTTAAATACTGAGAATCGATTGATATATATGGGTCAAACGCTGATAATATCGGGCCAAGTTCATTTCCACGCGCTCGCTACGATACGACGTTTGCTGAACTGTTCAACAGGTCGATATAGCGATAGGGAAGGATGATAACTTGTGTATAAATTGTGTATAAATTATGATGACAAATTTCAATGTGGTTTACATGTTTACATCAAAACCTTGTACATGTACTTCTCACCTAAATTGAATACGAAATCTTAATGCAAGGCTTTTAAATGTACAATAAATCTTTACACTTAACGTGTTTAAACCAACCACTTGTATTATGAGCCTGTCCCAAGTCAGAAATTGTTGCCATAGGTTTTACTTTGTGTTATATGTTTTGCTACAAATGATATTGAAATGTCAGAGAGACTGCACTCCAACCCAAAAAACAGAGGAAATTTACAAATCTAGAGGTCTATACAAGGCCTTGAACAAGGGTGGATTTTCACTCCTTGTGAAAAGCTCTAATTTTCCCCAAAATAAAAATGCTCTTATCTGAATATTATCAATAATGTAGATGTAACAAGATATTAAACACAAAGAAAAACATATATCCACAATTCATGACTTGCGACAGGTAAATGAAACATATGGTGAGATTATTTTATATAGTATGGAGTTCGATATATATCAATTTATTTCCATGGGGGGAGTGATCTTTTATTACAAAGTGCGTTATTATATTTTGACCTGTTATTACAAAGTGGGCTATCATTCTTAACGCATCTTGGTTGGCTGTCGGGGGTGTTGGACACAACTTTAGTAGAGGACCATGAAAGAACCATTCCACTAAATGTTGGTTACAATTGGCTCAGTAGTTCTAATTGGTCACATGTTAATGTTCCACTTACCATTTAAGAGAGAAATACATAATATTTTCGGATTTTGACATCTTAGGATTTTCAAAATAAAGAGAATTAATGGTACAGAAATGCTAAGAATGTTAAAGTTGGTTGATATGATGGTTAAATGTGTTTTTTTTTTATTAAATTATGGGCTTCCATATTTCAGTTTTAAGCATTCATACAGCTTGAAATGGGTTCGGAATAAGCCAGTTGCGTACCGGCCAGGTTTTAATGTTGTACTATCATACAGCACCTTGCAATTTACTGTGATAACAAAGTTGCACATTTTGCGACAAAATGAGCTGAAAAGCCTGTGGTTTTTATTTTATTTATTTAAACTGGAGTAAGTATGTGGATTGAAATTTTTTTTCTGGCCTTACTGAGATGTCAAAATCTGCTGAACATTAACCAAAACCTTGTGTTTTAAAGGCATATGTTAGCAGTTTGGTTGCTATGGAAACATATTAATTTTTGTATTTTTTTATATCCAGCAAATCTATGAGGCATGCATATTTGAAATATATATACATGTATAGACATCAGAGCTAAAACAAACACAAAAGGAAGCTTAAAACCTTCCTTCCATTTTATTTTTCATGCCAAAATTTGACAAAAATGACACATTTCTAATTTCAATAGCTGGAAACCATTGTTTTTCATTGAGTATGGATTATTTTTGATAACAGACACGGACAAACTATAGCATTTGAGCTTTTGGGGGTTTTGTATAGCCTCAGCAACCAAATATAAACAATTTCACAACATTCCACACCACGATTAAGTATAAACATTATATTGCAAACTGCAGGTTTGGGTGTTAAACTTTAACGTTCGAAGAAAATGACATAAAAAATTGCATTTATTGAAGCGGTTTAACATTCTAAATCATTTTTCATTATTCCTTAAAGCATATCACTAAGACCTTTTCAGTCACTCAACCAGCTATCTTTATATGAAACAAAATGGACATGGAGGTCAAATTCTGGTTATTTTAAACATTTACAGCTGTTTTCCACGCATTCTTAGTAAAAAGGACATCAATTTTTTTTTCTTAATCGGAACCAAAATATAATATTCACCTATAAATATTTCACTGAGTACACTTTTTTCATTCATTTTACATCATAAAACCAGTTTGAGTTTTGCTTTTGTAAAAACTGCATCCAGGTAAATTATCTCCCTAAACCACTTTCTGACCTTGAATTTGTAAGTCTGAAAAATGCTTATTTTTTGTCCGATTTACAAAAACTAGGTATCGTTTTATTCGTTAAGTCCTAAGAATTGTGGAAAATTAATAGTAAAGAGCAATTTCATCAAAACTATTACACTTAAGATTCCCCTTACCAATTAGGAGAGAATATTTTCGGATTTTGACATCTTAGGATTTTCAAAATAAAGAGAATTAATGGTTGAGAAGTGCATAAGAATGTTAAAGTTGGTTGATAAGGGTTAAATGTGTTTTTTTGTTAAGATATGGGTTTCCATATATCAGTTTTAGGCATTCAGACAGCTTGAAATGGGTTCGGAATAAGCCGGTTCCGTACCGGACAGGTTTTAACGTGTACAATCATACAGAACCTTGCAATTTCTTGTGATAACAAATTCGCACATTTTGTTAGAAAATGAGCTGCAAAGCCTGTGTTTTTTATTTTATTTTTATTTCGTTAAACTGGAGTAAGTATCCTTTCAGGAAAACTATACTAGATGTGGATTGACAATTCCTTTCTAACCTTACTGAGATGTCAAAATCTGCTGAGCATTATACAAAACCTTGTGTTTTAAATGGAAATGTTAGCAGTTTGGTTGCTATAGAAACATAAAAATTGTTGTACTTTTTAAATAAGAAGCCACATCCAGCAAATCTATGAGGCTTGCACATTTGAAATATATATACATGTATAGACATCAGAGCTAAAACAAACACAAAAGGCAGTCTATAACCTTTCTACATTTTATTTGTCATGCCGAAATTTGGCCCCAAATTTTAATTGGTAAGTGCAAACTAATATGGGATAAAGAAATCGAAAAATACGTTGGGTCGCCTTCGTATATGAAGAAAAATTATTTGACATGTTAATTAGCCCCATTATTCTTTAAGATACTGACCCTTATGAACATCTTCACTTAAATTTTATAAAAGAAATCCTTAGAGTTCACAGAAAGGCAACCAATTCCTAGCAGAACTCAATCGTCATCCCCTTAAAGTTCAAATTATGATACATGTAATTAAATTTTGGGAGCATATCTCTAATTCCACCAATACTTAATTGTAGATATAATTTCACAATGTTACACGTCATCTATCATTATAAACTAGTAAACATACTCAACCTTAGTTTTGTTATATGTTCATTATCCACATTATTACGCCAGGTGAAATATTTGTCGAATCATTCTTTGACATTAACTGTAATTGAAAATAAGATTGAATACAAGTAAGTTAATGTCTATAAATTACTTATTATTACTTACTTGTGTACATTTATAATCAAAATACTTTTATACTATGTAGTGTTTAAACAAAATTCTGACAAGTATATAGAAAAGGAAATGTGTTATGAAAGTATAAATTACAAACATCTACAGATTGCTAAAATTACAGAATAATGGAATAGCAGCATTCCAGCCGCACCTGCATACTGAGTGTATATCTCCCAATTGATACGCTACTCCAGGGCTTGTGCTTCCTATCAGGATTTTATTGATAGAGGGTTGCAG
>JAULBM010248706.1:0-16852 GCA_032357055.1 Geukensia granosissima
TTTGCCACCATGGCCAGACTTTGCCAAAACAACTTTGAGTCAGGTGAGCGATTACAGGCTCCTTGGAGCCTCTAGTTGTAAAATTTATTAAGAGGGTGTACAGGAGGGGTCCCATGCATGGACGTACGAGAAATAAAATGTCATTTCACAGGAACGAAAAATTAGAATATGGCTTTCATGTTGCATTTTGATCAAGACACACGAAACACAACTTATAACGACACTCTAGCACGACAACAAATTGCAAATGAAGATATTCATTAGAAGTCATAATATAATCAACCAAAGCATTAACAAGAAGAGCTGGGATATTTAAACATGTTCTTAACCTCTTCAACTGGTTTTCAAGTAAATTAAAACTGAAAATCCAGTCATACATACAAAAAATACTGGAGTGTTTAGTGAAATGTGTTACAACATTGTGTGTAAGTCTTTTGTGTCGCTATAGCTGACATCAAAATTCTGATAATAAAAACCATATTTATTCACAAGTAGAAATTGTAAACTTGGCAGTATGAAGAGCTCTGCATCCTACTCAAAATCTATTTTAGTCAAATCAAAACCAAGTGTAAATTTATATGAACATGTATTTTATATACAGATTACTGTTCAGATGACAACTTATTTGATGTTCAAGGGTCAGCTTCTAAAATTATGCAATCATATTTGACATTTGGTTTGGTACATTAGTTAAACCTTAAACCTCAGATCACATGTCAATTAATCATATGATATAGTTTCCTATGTGTCTAACACTTCAACTTATCTGAATCATATCATCTATGGTTTCCTATATCAACATGCAATATTTTTCCTGGAGTTTTTTGGAAAGTTTTTTGTCATTTTTTTCTTGCTTCACATTCTCAATGTTTTTATCATCACATATATTCACATTCCTGATGATGCCTTTATCTTTTCAGCATATATGTAACAAATAGGGTATAAAATGAGAAAAATTGACAGACAAGGAAAAGTTCAAATCCTTAGGGCTAAATTCATGGTTCCAATAAGTCTTTCTGTAAAATGTGACTTTTTGGTTTTCACATCTTGTGCTCACATTAATGATATACCAGTATGCCAATTCCGTTTATCTAATGTTTGAGATATAAAATCACCCAATTTAGTATCCATCTCCAAAATGTGTCAATTGAGTTACTACCCTTTTCCAACAAATTTTGATGAAACATGTTTCCTGTATTTTGGGTTAACACATGGAAAGCTATTATAAGTCATTTTTTAAAAGGTCATTAGTATGTACTAAATTAAAAGAATGACAGAGCAAATTTTTCATTTGGTGAGGTTTTCCTACAGTTTTTTTTAGGTTAATGAATAATTAAGTTGATTTCAGCAGATTTTTCACAAACTGACCATATATTTTAACCTGAACAATTTTTGGGTATCCTTTTTCCTGGTTGACTGTGTACACAATGAAAAATTATGATACTTGTAATTCCAATTGCAGGAAAGAGACATTTGATAGTTAACCAGAATGTATGGATGAAAGAGATGGCACAGATCCTCCATAAAGAATTCAAACCACAAGGTAAGTAGTTTTGCAAAATATTGGATTTCTTCATTGCAAAATTGGCCTTCTGGCTCAAATATTGCAAAAAAAAAAATCACATAATGCACTCCTTTTACAGTGCTACATATTTTTTCCTTCAGTATCCTATTGATCACAGAATTCTTAGGTTACCACTAACTTGAGCTTTGAAATCCCTTATATGTTGTGACTGCTTCTAATTCCTGGCTACATTCAACATCTTGAATATATATTGGCAGTGCACATGACCCCTCCCCACCCCAGGCCCCCACAACATTTAGTTTATTTAGTTTTGCCAATTAAGATTTAAAAATCTTATCCTGCTTCTGTGATATATGCTAGTAGACTGTTCTAATCCTTCATGATGTTCCTGAAGAGTAACCATTTTCTGTAATCCTTGCTAGCTGATGGTATAGTGTAGAAGTGGAAGTTGAATATTCCATGATGCTCTTGTTGTCTTGTGGTCTGTACTGATGGCTACTCATTGCTTTCTGTCTTCTTGATTTTAAAGTTTCCCATTCTAGATGATCTATCATATCACTAACACTCATTTATTTTTGTACATCTTTCAGGTCTTTTTTGCACTCTATCACCTTGTAAACACATGTTTACTGTATAACTTATAATTTTAAAGTTAAAACAGGTGCTGGAGGTCTTCTTCAAATTGCATAAAAAGGGAGCATTTTCTCACTGATAAAACCCTACTTGTGACATTTAAATGAAGAATGATAACCAATATACCATACCAACCTGTATATCCCATGAACCAGGGATCTAATAACCCTTCAAATCTTGAACATGTTTGGGATTTATCAAGGACAGATCCAGAATTTGGGGATTATTAGGTGTTTCCCCATTTAAAATAAAATTAAAATCATGATTTTTTCCTGTTCATTTGATTTCATTAAAAAAAGAAGAATACACCAGGCAACCATTTTAAAAAAGTTTGTGAGTGTTCACAACTTACTTTCTGATAAACAGGACTAACAAGTAGTTGTGAATCTTTAGACCTTTAGTGAAACATTTGTGTGGTCCCTAACCCTAATTTTCATTAAGGAATCTCTAATTATTTATTTTTATTTTTTGATTAGATAAATTTGTTTTTGGTGTGATGCTGTATCGGTTATGGTATCCGGACCATAATAAAATGATGGTAAAATTTCTGTAAACCTGTCCTCTTTATCAAAAGATTTACTATAAAGTTACAATACTTTCCAAAGTTTCCAGATCATTTTTAATATTATTACTGTAGGTTCATCTTAAAATTCAGGTATGTTTTATAATCATTTTGTTAATTATGTTAATTATGGTGGGAATACCTTAAAATTAAAATTTGATATTAAACTCACAGTCAATTTTACTATTAATCATAATATTTAAAAAAATTTTATAGTAATAAAATTTTTGTAATGAATAATATTACAAAAAGATTGATAAAATGTTAAGATTTTGTACTCAATGACATATATAAATAAAGATGCAGTAAAATTTCAGAAATAGATGTAATTAACCAAAAAAATACCTGCTTCTCTCCGAGTCTGCTTGCTGAATTTATGATTTGACATCAAGATTTGTTATATAAATGGATATTGCAGAAGATGCATTTTATTACAAAACCAAAGCATTATGCATTCAGTCATATTTATCTTTTAAATCAATTTTGATTTGTAAACTACCGTATTATATCTAACAAACATCCATTTTTTTCATCCCAAAACAGAATGTAAAGATTTATATTTCACTCTGATGTCATATTTGATTCAAACTGTAATTTATGGAATGATTTTAAAGAAGATCTCCACAATCTTAAACTTATTTTTGTATATACTCAAATAAAGAAAAATCTGGGCAATTGTCAAAAATTTTTCTCTATAAAGTTTAAAAATGACAGAACTTCTGATGTATCATAGCAGCCTGAATCTTATTATTTTTTATGAGATATTTTTGTCTTAGTAAACAGACTCCTCACTTCTGATAAAAAATAGCATTCCAGGAACATTATTAGGAATAATACAGTATTTTAGGTACATTTCAAAATTCCTGCACTTTTTGCTCTCATCTTGTGACACTGTTGATTATTTTTATTTTGCCCAGATTGATGCCAAAATCTTCTGAATCATACATTTTAAGAATTTTACTAGTTTGTATGATTTTTTATTTTACTTTCTAAGTTTGTGCCAAGCCTGTAATTAAGCATAAAAAAGTATGTTTTCAGGAGAATATTTAAGTTTACACCCTGCATAGTGTTTCAAAATTTTGTTCTTTAATAATGATTTATTTTCTAATGAATCTTAGAATCATTTTTACTTGCAGGATATAATGTACCTACAGCTAACTGTCCAAACCCTACCGGGATAACCATTCTGTTAAATTTGTTATTTTTGTTTGCATGATATAATGTACCTACAGCTAACTGTCCAACCATATCTTGTGGATAACCAGCCTGTTGAATTTGTTATTTTTTATTTGTAGGATAAAATGTACCTACAGCTAACTGTCCCAACCATATCCTGCAGATAACCAGCCTGTTAAATTTGTTATTTTTTATTTGTAGGATATAATGTACCTACAGCTAACTGTCCCAACCATATCCTGTTGATAACCAGCCTGTTAAATTTGTTATTTTTATTTACAGGATATAATGTACCTACAGCTAACTGTCCCAACCCTATCCTGTGGATGACAAGTCTTTTTGACAGAACTATTAAGATGATCATGCCTAATATTGGAAAAGTCTACAAATTTGATAATTCAAGGGTAAGTGACTAACAATTATTTTGGATTTCGAAGTTAACTGATTTTTTTTTTTACACCATATACTTCTTTTCAAAAGAAATGTCATTAACATCCTACATCAATATGCACCATTGTAATTGTTCAATCTAATTGAAATATAGACCATCGGTTACATTTTCTGATAAATTTTTTATTGAACTTCATCTGAATAGTCTCCCAGTGAAATTTTAAAAAATGACCCAATTAAAACATTTTTATGTTATGCCAATTGAAAACTGCATGAAAAATAGCATTTTAAATAACCTATGATTTTCATTTTTTGTTGTATTGAATAAAATCTATACAGAAATTCAATATGGACAGTCTATTGAACTAGTTTGAAAATTGGCCTGGTTGGAGCATTTTTTAAGAGTTATTCCCTTGAAAACTTGAATATTTTCATAAGTGCCAAATCTAGAAATTTATTTTTTTGTTTCATTTGAAAAAAATTGCTTTTTAAAATCTGACAACTTCTCAGATGATTTTAAAAATGGACCCATTTAGATAGCTCCCTGGCAATTTCATCTTTTGTTTGGTATAAGTTAAATTAATACAGAATGTTCATTTGGAAAGTTTTTCAGACAAGTTAAATAAAATGCCTGGTATGAAATTTTTTAGACCTTGAAAAACAAGACACAATTTAGATATACAATTATGAACAGTTAAATCAAAGAGATGCTGTTCTAATTTATCTTTGGATTTAAACTGAATTTTTAAGAATTTAATCACCCAAAATGCACTGTAAACTGTTGAAATAAGGGAGATAACTCATTACTGGGGTACAATTGTCTATTTAAAAAAACAATGTGATAAAAAAATTTGATTGCATTAGTAGGAAGCAGATATGACTTTTTTCAAAAGTATATCATAAATATATATGATACTGTAAAGATTTACTCTTTCATTAATTGGTACTGAGATTTTTTGTACATTGCAGTTTTGACATTTAGACTTGTAAGAGTAAAGTTTCATTCTCACAAATAAGTTAATGGTCAACACAGAAATAATTGATGCTGTTCAGCTTTATGAATCATTGATATACTTGATCTTACATACATGAAAATTTTATGTAGCACTTCAAGTTGTGTTAACAGTTTATGGTTATGCTTAGGCCCTCTTGTATTGTGTTTACTTAATAAAGCAAGCTCGGTTTTTTAGATTATTTTATGCATTTCAACCTCAAAACTGTATTGTCCCTTTATAATTATGTGGAAGTCTATTGTAGAATTATTTTTCTTTGAAAAATATATCTCTATTTCTGGAAATTGATCACTTATACCATATATTGTGTATGGTCAACTTATATAGTAATAATAATTTATTCCATGGGAGCAAGTGTACTTTTAATAAAAAGAGAAAAAAGAAAAAACAATATTTGTTAACTTCTAAGATAAATAAGGAAGAAAAAATTCATGATAAAGGAAGATCTTAAATAAGTTAATAGGGATTGAGAGTTCATCATATTGTTTATTGATTAATATGACATAAAATTATGAATGCTAAATGTAATTGATAAAACAATGACTAATCATTGCTTTATCAGTAAAAACTAGATAACTCATACAAATCTTTAAAAGAAATAAAAATTTATAGATATTATATTAACAGGGAAATGAAATTTAAGAAGATATTACACAAAAGTTTATGATATTTGAATTCTAATCTTACTTATCTATTTATGATATAAAAGCAGGATGTTTTTTTTAACAACAGTTCGGCCCAATTTTGATTGGCTCATATTAAGTACAGTGAGTAGTTTATTCAACACCAGTGATGAAACTTAATTCTGAGGCTTTTTATTATGAAATATTTGTTTTTATTCAAACTTCCTAGTAGTCAGTCCTCTTGGTGTTTGAGGCCAAAAGAAAATAAATATCAGTATCTCCAGTCCTCAGCTTCAGTGTATAATTCAAAATGAATAAATATCATTGTACCGATCTGACCCTATTCTTGTGTCTATCTTAAGTCCTATTATGTTCCCTGTAAATTTTGGAATTTGGTAAAACATTTGTATTTGATAATTTGCCCCATGACCTTCATTTTTGGTTCACCTGGCCTAAAAGCTATTGTGAACTTTTGCCATCACTAAACATCTAAGTTCCAACTTTCATCCACATTTATGGAAAATTCTTCTCCTCTGAAACTGCTCAGCCAATTTGGACCAAACTTTGATAAAATGGTCCTTTGGAGGTTTGCCACGAACATTTTGTCTGGCATCCTTGCCTGCCATCCAAGGAGACCAAATTGCTAAAAATAGAGAAGGAAAAAAGGTGTGAAGTGGTATATTTTTTTAAAATCCTCTTGTCTGAAACTATACTGAGCAAATTGCTACTTAACTTTGTTGGAATGGTCCTTTCATGATCCCTTACCAAAATTTTGTGTTGCATCCCCACCCACCAACCAAAATTGCTGCCACAGCATTTTAACATAGGATCCTATAGGAAATTTACTTAAAAATCTTAAAAAATGGTTCTCTGCCAAAATTGTGTCTGGCATCCTGGACTCCAGAGAAAATCCACTCAAAATCTTCTTGTCACAAACTCTTGAAGCAATTGCAACCAAACCAAACTGTGGTGGATTGCTCCTTTGGTGGTCCTCTGTCACAATTTTTTCCAGCACCCATACTAGATGGGTGCCACAGTGGAAATTGTTTTAACATTGAACCCTATAGGAAATTTACTTAAAAATCTTCTTGATAAAACTATTAAATCTAATGCAATCAAACTTTGATGGAAGCATCCCCATCTGCCACCAAGAGGGACTATAGCACTGAACTTTGTTTAACATAGGACCCAATGGGAAATTCACTCAAAAATCTTTTTGTCAGAAACTACTGAACCAATTGCAACCAAACTTTTGTGGAATTGACCTTTGATGGTTCTTTACAAAATTATTGCCTGTATCCTTGGAAACCAACCAAGATTGCTGAGGCGGGCAAACTTTGATTAACATGGGACCCTATGGGAAGTTCACTTGGAATCATTAATCTGAAAATTCTGTGTAAATTGCAACTTTGGTAGAATGGTCCTCTTCAAAACTTGTTTTGGGCATCCTATCCTGCATGCCACTATGCTTAGCAGAACTTGTTTAACAAAGAATCCTATAGGAATTTCACTAATAATGTTCTTGTCTGAATATACTGAGCCAATTGCAAACAAAGTAATGTGGAATTGTTATTTGGTGGTTCTCTATCAAATTTTTGTCCAGCATTACCCATGCCATCTGAGATGGCTGCCATTATGCAAAATAGAAGAAGGGGTGGCATATTTAAAATGTCTTATTGTCTGTAACAACTGGTGGAAAGTTCCTTAGATGATGCTCTTCTGAAATTTTGTTTGGCATTCCTGCTTGCCAACCAAGATGGCTTTAACAGCCAAACTTATTTATGCATAAAGACATGCAACCTTGTGTCACTTTGCAATTGAAGTTGGATTGTATTTTTTGTAATAAAGAAAATATTTTTTTAATGCAAACAACAATGAATTTGGAATAATTTGTGCTAATGTGCATAACTGTCCAAAGTAAAATTTCAATATTCTCTTCAAAACACCTTGGATATGGATCACATGATTTGTAAGGGCGTCAAAATACATCATTTCAATTACAATGATATGAATTTTGTTACAGCTGAGAACAAGGCTTAAGTCCTTTTGTCAATTTTATGTATGAAAAAGTTTGAATGTATTGATAAACAAATGATAAAATTATTTATTTCTTTGTTAACAGATGAAGGATGTCCTGGGTATCACACCAAAAGAAGTAAAGGAAACATTAATAGATGTGGCTTACAGTCTTATAGAGTCTGGCTTAGTCAAGAAAACCAAAAAGTATAAAGGTCCAAATGCTGGAACTGAAGGTGAGGGAGAAGAGGGAGAGAAAAAAGAAGAAGGGGAGACAAAAGAAGGGGAAGAAAAACCAAAGGAAAATGGAGATGTGAAAGAAGGAGAAGATGATGATCTTAAAAAGGAAGAAACCAAAGAAGACCAGAAAATCGAGGATGTCAAAGAAGAGGACAAAAAGGAAGAAAAAACTGAGGATAAAAAAGAAGAAAATGAAGAAGAAAAGAAGGATGAAAAACAAGCTGAAGAAGAAAAGAAAGATTAAAAGTTGAATTATTTTAATAACTTTTTTTAAATTGGACTAATTAACCATGACTGTTCACTATTTATCATGTAAAATTGCATGAGGAAATTCATTCATTAGATTATAACTTCTCTGGTAATCAAATGATAACTTTTATTCATGAATGGTATAGTTGATTTGTTAACATTTCTATATTCAGAACCTAAAACTGGTTAAAATGTGCAGTTATCCAGTTATTAACTTGTGGAGGATAACTGCCAAACAATTAAAGAAAGTAAATGCACAGGATATAAATTTGAAAGGATGTTGATATGTGTTTCAGGAACAATAAACACAAAATTGTAACAGTATTAAATGAATATAGGCCAGTAAAATGAATGCTGTATATTATAGAATGCAAGTTGTTATATTATTAGTGTCTAATGAGATTCTATAAAAAGAGAATTCACTTACTGGTAGGGATAAATAAAATAAATTTTAGGCAAAACACAGCTCTGTCAGAACAACAAATGTACTTCTCAACAATACATGATAAATTTTGACCATTAGAAGGTTGAAATGGGAGACTGTAAAATTAAATGAAGAAAACCATATGAAGGGAAACTTTAACCAATTATAAATAAATTCTCATTTAAAATGATTCATTCATCTATTTTCATATTTGTCAGTTAAGTTTTATATTATAAAATACATGTGTTTGTCCATTGTGTGATGTAGAAATACTCATGAAAAGATTTTGGACCAAAATACTCATGAAAGATTTTGGACCAAAATACTCATGAAAAGATTTTGGACCAAAAGACTAATGAAAAAAAAGACTTTGGACCAAATTAGTCATGAAAAGATTTTGGAGCAAAATACTCATGAGAAGATTTTGGACCAAAAACTCATGAAAATATTTTGGACCAAAATAGTGCAATGTCTTTTTTGTACTATCATGTTTTACATGTTTTCTCACAAGAATGGACCAAACACACTTTAAAAGTGTTGTAAATGTCCCTGTTATAGTGAAAAATTCATGTTTGCATCATTCAACTAATGGCTGCCATGCATGATCAGACATGTTGGATCAAATTTTAGCAAAAACTTGGTCATCATTTACAGTACATGATGAAACATATTGGGTAAAGGATGTATGAGATTATGATATTTTTAGTCAAACAATATTGTTAAATTAAACATGTTTGAAGAAAAAATTATGTGACACAACATGATTGATTGGGTACCTGCTTAAGAGAAAAATTTTGTTTAAATTCATAAAATTTTCGGTTAATTATCTCTCTTGCTATTTCCAAAATATTGTTTTCTATACAACCTTTTACTGCTTCATCTTGTAATTGAGCTTGATCCATGTTTACATTAGGAAATATAAAAGGAGGCATTTCATGGATTCATATTCATGTTTGACCATGTAGACTGGAATAAAAAGGAAATTATTACACTGAGGCATATGATTGTGTGAAATCATTAAATGTTTCTTTTCATTGTTCCTGATAATCTGTTTTATAAATATTTTTATTTGTCACTTTTGATATTATATATAATTATACATTTATTTTCATTCATCACATTAGGCATAATCATTATGTGAAAAGTGCTGCAAATGGTTGTCATAACAACATAGAATGCTTTTTAAGAGTTTTGCCTGAATTGTACATTTTGGCATTTTGTAAATGAATTTGTTTGTATTTACAAAGGTCTTTCTTACTTTATTTTCTAATATATTTATATGAGACAATTTTAATATATAATATTTTCAAAACATTTTATTTTCTTTATTATTATTGCTTTTTTTAAAATAAAAACAATCAGTGCCTAAATTAATTGCTTTAATTCTCCTCTCCTCAACACTAGGTGACCATTAGAAAATAGGGTAGATTTAAATTGGTTAAAACTGATTGGTTGATGCAGGTCCTATGGAACTATGGGAATTTTAAAATGACACTGATCGGTCATTGCAGGTCCTATGGAACTACAAGTATTTTAAAATGGACAATGATTGGTCATTGCAGGTCCTATGGAACTATGTGTATTTTAAAATTGAACTTTTGGTAATCATATTGATTTTGCCATTTTCAGTCAGTTGTACGAGTAAACACCTTCTTGAGTAAAAAATGTCCCTAACTGAAATGAAATCCATTTTTTTCATTTTCTGATAGACAATGCAAAGTAAGCTGGTATGTATTTAATTCCAAATAAAATTTTTCTTTCGACTAATGAAAGCTTTGATAGAATATTTTAAAGTCAATCATGTCAATTTTGCTCAGAATAACCTCCAACTGTAACAAGTCTTGCCAGTAGTAATTTACTTGGAAATACTCAAACACTTTAGTGAATAACAATTTTAAGGTGTAAATAAAATTTCTTTAGTAAAATTATTTGATATAAGATTAATAAACTAGAGCCACAACACCAAATGACCGGTTTATTATTTAACCGTTTGTAGTAAAGGTAGAGATTGAGGAAAAATTGTTTATAATGTTCAAATGTCCATTTTAGGGCAGTAAATAGATCCAAAGAACAAAGTGCATTATCATTATTTCCTTATTCACAGTGTTAATAAGCAAAATAATTTTTATATTCATAGATTTTAATTAAAATGATTACATTTAACTGAGCTAGGCTGGGACAAAGTAGAAAAATAATTTAGTTGAAATATATTAGAAAACTGCAAATTTCATAATTATTTGCATAATTAGTTTTCACAGCTTAAATGCCAAAATCACATTTTTTCAATTTCAAATTTATTGAAGTATTTAAAAAATATGTATACATTGCTTTAAGTAGATTGTAGAAAGCATACATTTTTAATTACATTTATGTAAATGATTACATTTTTCTATTGTAAGTAATTGCAATGAATATTTATGTGATGTAGTTGTTATGAATATGCAAATTTGTTGCATTAAAAACAGTATGTAGTATATATAGCCATTTAGTCATTATTATTATTAACTAGTCAATATTGCCCTGTATTTATTGTTTTTATTTTATGTTTACAAATATAAAATGTACATTGTAATCAACTTTATTTTTTATGAATCTCTCTTTCATGTCTGTTTCTTGTTATATAAATTTATTTCTTAAACTGTAATTCCTGTAGTTGATAATAACCAAAATCAAATTCCTGTTACTAAAAATAGAAACATTGGGTCTGTTTGTATGAAATTTTCCATGTTTCTAAAATAGTAGCATTAATTCTGATTATTAAGGGAGTAAGGGAAGTGCATCATTTAAACACTTTGATAATGTCCATAAAATTAATCTTAGCAAAGACTACTGAATTTAAGTTAAAGTCATTATGTAGAAAAAATACTTTACAAAACAGTTACTAAAATATGAAAATAGCTTTTAGTGTAAAAATGTCACAAAACACAATAAGAATTCTCTGGTATGTTTCTATAGTATCATATTATCAATATTTGATTATACAATAGTTTTCCTTCTTTTATATTCATGTATGTATAACTATATTGATTTCTTTATAAAATACAATTATAGGAGGAGAAAAACACAAATTAGATATTCACATTGCAATGTCAGAAAAATGGATTTCCCATAAATTCTAGATTAAGGTTATTTGAGGTATAATAACTATATGGTTTGACTGAACTTTTTATGCTGGAAAAAATATTATTTGACAAGGTCATGTTTTTGTAAATCTCTGGAATAGGTCATATTTTCAAAGTTTTATCTTATAATATAACAAAATGTTTTCATTCAAACAATAAGTAGGATAGCTAATATGCTAATGGGAAGATGATTTTGCATTAAAATTTCTGTTTTTACAAAAATATACAGTTGATGACTAATAATAAAATTATCAGGGAAATTATTTTTGAGCATAAACAAATTACTGCAGCTTAATCACAAAGCAAATTACATAACAATGTTGAGAAGGGAAAAAATTAGCTGCCTGATCCATAAAATTTCCTGTTTATTATCAAAATATTCTTACAAATTAGAATTCATCAGGAAAAGATTTATTTTACAAATTTCAATGCTCCAAGAATCTTACAAGTTATAAAAATAATAATAAAGAATCGCTATAGTATAGTTTAAAATTGAAAAACTAGATGACAGTTCATCATTCAATTCCTTTTTTCCTTAAATGGTAATTTAAGTGCCTGGTGTTGTGCCATATAAACAATGATTTTTCTGTCACATTCAAAAGGCATCAGTCTGTAGGTAAAAACTGTGTAATAAATATAGTAATAAAATAATTTGGAAAGTCTTTTAAGAGAATTTCTACCATTTAAAGTCTTACTTTATACACTGGCAATGTTTGAAGTAGATGTATGTTAACCTGATTATCGCCCTTTAGTTATCTTCTAACCTTAAGTATAAATATGTAAATTTTCTTTGTGCTTGTGAGTAGACGTATTTTATTGGTAACCTGCTTGACAATGCATTGCTAGATATCATCCTCGTCTGCTCAAGACTACTTATTGTGCATTTACTGTGAAAATAAAATTTATTAAAGAATTCATTCTTTTTTTTTATTAATAAACATGCAGCTTATGTCATTATTGAAACCACCTCAATGGTGTAATGGTTAGTGTGCTAGCTTTAAATGCAGAAGGTCAACAACGTGATTCCTGGCTTGGTTAAACTAAAGACATAAAATTCTCCCCTAAGCACACAGCATTTAACAGTAAGAGCAAAGACTGGTCAAAATAATGTGTCCGGATAAAGTCACATGTCTTCCTTCCGACTGTTGCTTTCCTGATCTAGCACATTAGAAATCTGGTTCAGCACATCCGTTTAGCACACAGCAGGATTCATTCATCATCATCATTCATTAGTATGCTCTCATCCTTAATATGCATGAAATATATGGTGTTGAACATTAAAAAACATTCAATCAATCAATCATAATTCATGGTATTAACCAGTTTTAGGCTCACCTGGCCTAAAAGGCCATGTGAGCTTTTCTCATCACTTGGCATCTGTCGTCCGTTCACAATTACAAAAAAATCTTCTCCTCTGAAACCACTCAGCCAATTTTGACCAAACTTTGGTAGGATGGTCCTTGGGTGGTCCTCTTTCAAAATTGTGTCCAACGACCCCGACCTCCTTATAAAATGGCCACCAGGTTAAAAATAGAAAAAAGGGGGATGAAATTTTAAAAATCTTCTCCTCTGAAAGTATTGAGCCAATCTGAGCCAAACTTGGCTGGAATGGTCCTTGGGTGGTTCTTTACTAAAATTGTGTCCCATGACCTCGACCTCCGAACAAAATGGCCTCCAGGCTAAAAATAGAAAAAAGGGGAGATGAATTTCAAAAATCTTCTCTGAAACTATTGTGCTAATCTTTACCAAACTTAATTGAAATGATCCTTAGGTGGTCTTCTTTAATACTTGTGTCCGATGACCTGATCTATACTCCAAGCTGGCTGCCAGGCTAAAAATAGAAAAAAGGGGGGAGGAAATTTGAAAAATCTTCTCCTCTGAATGTATTGAGCCAATCTTAGCCAAATTTGGCTGGAATGGTCCTTGTGTGGTCCTTTACTAAAATTTTATCTAATAACCCCGACCTCCAAAACAAAATGGCCTCCAGGCTAAAAATAGAAAAAAGGGGGGATGAATTTTAAAAATCTTCTCCTTTGAAACTATGGTGCTAATCTTTACCAAACTTACTGAAATGATTCTTAGGTGGTTTCCCTCCAGAATAGTGTCTGGCATTTCCAACCTCCAACCAAGATGGCCGTCCCAGCCGAACTTAATGTTATATAGAACCCTATGGGAAATTTGCAAAATTTTTTTTATCTTGAACTGCTTAGGACTTTATTAAGGTGGAATGGTCCTTAGGTTGGTTCCCTTCATAATTATGTCAGATGAACCCACCAGCTAACAAAGATGGTCTCCACAGCCGAACATAGTTTTACATAAGGCCCTATGGGAAAATCATGAAAAAAATTATAAGTCTGGAACTGCTTGCTCAATTGGAACCAAACTTTGGTGGAATGATTCCTGATTGGGTATCTTTCTGAATTTTGTCGATGACTTCAACGCCAACCAAGATGACCACCCCAGCCAAACTTAGTTTTGAGAAATTTATGAAAAAAATCCTTCTTGACTGAATCTAGATCTACTTCCTCCATTGGAACTTTACCTTGTTGAAATGGTACCCAGGAGAACTTCTATAAGAATTTTGTCTGTTGACCACATCCGCCAACCAAGACAACTTAATATGACATAGGGCTCTATGGGAAATTCATAAAAAATTTTCTCATCTGAAACTTAACTCCATTGGAAACAATCTTTGGTAAAGTGGTCCCTCTATGGGTTCCTTTCAGAATTGTATCGGGCATCCGCCAACCAAGATGGCTATCTCAGCTGAACTTGCTTGTGCTATTCAAACTATAGTAATTCAAATGGTTTTAATGTAAACTTTTGGAAACTGTATTACAGGTGAGCGATGACAGGCTCCTGGGAGCCTCTGGTCAATCGTCGTAAATGACAACATTGCTTTTATTTATTATTGGAATATTTACAAAATACACTTTTTGTAGTATACATTTTCATAGATATTTGCCAATACAGAAGATATAAATTCAATCTGACTTTTGGGCGGATGTTTTCTTTCAAAAAGCATACACAGTATTATGAATTCAATTGGCTGTTACCGCATTTTTTTACCGAGTAAGTCTATTTAATTAAACGTCGACAAATTACTGTGCGGTCGGGATATAGAATAGGCCGTTCGGTTCCTGCACCAGCAGATTGTTTGGTCCTTTTGTTTAGCGGGATGAATGAATACTCGGCCACATCTTTCCACGGAAAGTGTCAGGGAAGAATATGCTCTAGGACCGTGTTGGGGACACATGTCCCCCAAAGGGGTCGCCCCTGGCTGTGGGGAATGAATAAATTCACAACCAGCTAGGACGTTTAAGACCTGTGTGCCGCGTTATTTGCAAGTTAAAGACAATAGCAAAAGTTCTTTTTTAATGTTCTCAATAGGTAGCCAGCTGTTGGATTTCTTTGTCCGTGCATATCTGTAATTTGTTGACTTTACCCCGCATTTGTGTGTTTCAACGCACAGATGTAGTGTCGTCGACATCTAGCAAATAATTTCGCTCAAACCGGTGCTAGGGACCGTCTTGAACTTTTTGTGAGGTGTTGAAGGCCTCATTGTGACTTTGAGATGAATAACAGCAATCAAAGCGCTGTTCCTTTGCTTTGAATTTACTTGTATATATGAGATTTTTGTGTCATGAATCTTTAACCATATCCCTTTTTCTATTAAATTTTCCAACCCTACCCAACTCAAATTTTTATCATGTAATGTCCCCGGTTTACAGTCTATACATATTTATTTTTTGTATGTTAACGTGTTGCCGTCCTGAATTTGGCTGAAATATTGCCTGCTGGACGTTAAGCAGCAGTCAATCAAACAATCAACAAAGCATATTGAATTGGTGGACTCAAGAACAAAAAATCAACAAAATTTACTGTTTAAACATTCCGCGTATGTCGCCACTAGAGATTTTGAACAATTAAAGCAAAGAAAAATCGTGATCTTAATAAAAGCTTCGAGGGTTTGTCTTTTAAATTAAAACAGAGATTTACAATGAAAATTAACAAATTGAGCATGTCCTTTTTTATTGAATGACAGTGTAGTGCAAGACTTATCAAAACAATTCTTGAAAAAAAATATAATCAAAATTTATCAAATAGTTCATAGCACTTCGAGTGTAATGGTAGTTTATGGACTGGTGGGTCACCCAAATGTTATATGGACATATATCCTCCGTGAAATAAACAGACCTTGCTATAAAATTCTCACCTCGGCAAGTTCTACTTTAAGCTCAAACTTGTATGAATTGTATTGGATTTGAACATGAACAATGCCACTTAGTTCTCTTGAGAGGGAGGAACCTTTCTGGACCATCTGAACTAATGGGTTTTTATATAAGGTTCTGTCTTGTGCTTTTCTGCTGTGTTTCGTTTTTGTCTCATTTTCTGATTCTGTTGTGTGAGCCGCTTCCTGTTTAAGATATTCCAATACAATTGGACCATAACATGATTATAAAAGTTTTTTGATTGACAGTGAAAAATACATAAACGTTCTAAATATATTATAAAACATCTTAAATTGATAAAAGAATAACTTCTGAATTCAGTTATTATAATAACTTAAAAAAGTTTAAAGGGTATTAAATCAAATCTTGGCACAAATAAGTAAGACATGGTTAAGTGATTTTAACACGTTTTAATCTCAGTACCAGGAAGGTTAAAATATAATCAGTCTGTGATGGAGCGTGAATATAAAATTGTGACTGCGGAAGATATATTCAGACTCCCAGATGTGAAAACGGGGGTTAAAATATTAAGGGAATGGGGAGTGACAACCAAGGGACTTCATGATAAGAAAGATATGCAAGACGTTCTGTTGCAACACTGGTTGTCCAGAGAAGAAGCTCAAAAAGAAGCTACAGATGAGGTTTGA
>JAULBM010248817.1:0-27639 GCA_032357055.1 Geukensia granosissima
CCACTTCCGGCAAACAAATGGCTGACTTTACAATGTAAAATCCCCGTAGAGAATTAAAAACTCGGCGCAACTTAAAAAACATCGTGATTGCTAAAAAGTATTATTGCAACTTACTTGCACTTTTTTCAATCTACGAAATAAACAAAATTTTATATGAATACAGCAGACATTTTTTCTTCCATTACGTTTTTACCCGTTCCAACAAACTCTGACATAGAGTATAGATAACAATATCTACAGTTGTTTTCCTCTTGATCAGAATCTGTTTGCCTATTGTCAACTAGATAAAATGCTTCATTATAAATATAAATGGTATAAAATGTAAGTTTTATATATATTAAAGTAAAAGCATTATTCACATGGTACTATTATACGGATTGCCAATAAAACATTAAACAGAAATTATCTTTTCATTTTCATATGTAAAGTAAGTAATTTCATAAAACATTTAAAATTTTTTTATATTAGGCGCTTATACCGCATCAGTAAACAAACTTAAAAATTTACTTTTTTTCATAGATAATGAATCTAGGACTAGACGGTTTTATTAGAAAAGAACAGAAGGTAAGACTTGATTTTCGTTATTACTGTTTAAGCAAATGTGGAATTTTTTACTGAATCAAGACAAACTATGCGATATCTACAATAAGTATTGAAAATTTAGCAGCCTGTGAGCATCCATTTATGGTTTGAAACTATTTCCAGATCATTTAATTAATGAATTCGAAATATGAACTTATTTTATTGTGTTATGTACTAGTCACTGTAATGGCTGAATACACATGCATTAAATAATTTTATTTGTTTATTTCACAGAGAATGATATATCCTGTTGGTTCATTTGTAGTCTCCGTAAGTATACGATTATAAACAATAAAACATGACTTTCGAATTCAAAGAAAAATAATTAGTATTCAAATGACAAAAATACACAAATGGATGTACAAAGAAGAAGCGGAAGAAAAAAGAAGGGCTAGACAAAAGGGGGCAGTCGAAAGACACGGCAATCTCGAGATTACGAACAAAACAGAACATGATAGATATACATATAAAATTAAAACCAAATACAAAACGAACAATGCGGACCAACCAAAAAAAAACGGGGTGGGGGTTGGACTCAAGTGGTCCGGAAGTGTAAGCAGTACCTGCCTCTTTAAAGACACTCGACGCATTTTCCATTTTTAAATTCGGTATTAATCATTTCATGGTTTCATTAGATTTCAGCCTTCAGACGGAAAAACCTATTTTTGGTTCACTTCGCTACTTCATAGGAAAAGGTCTTTATTCTATGAAAACAGAATATCAGGTGTGGTTAAATCCACAACAAACAATCCTTCAACACAAAGAGACAGACATAAAAAATAACACATGGGCGAGATAGACTGACTTGGTCGTAAGGAATACAAACAGTAAAAATCCTCCACAATAAACATATACTCCGAACCAGTCTAGTCACTATCATTATAAACTGAGGTTCGAACGATGTTTGGAATTTGAATAAACATTGTTGAATGCAAATTTATAGAATACAATTTCATTTAATTAGTTCAAATTACCAATTTGATCAAATAATTTTGGGGGTAAAATTTGCAAGGTACTATAAAAAGAGTAATGGTAGATATTTCTAAATATTTATATGTGAACAATAATTGGAAATCGCAAATTATGTCACATGATTTCAGTTTGTTAAAAAATGAATAAGCTTCTAATTGAAATAATTCGAAACCACGTAGAAACATAATTTTAAAGTTCTTCTATGGTAGTTGTGTAATATAACCCGAAAAGTGAGGTTTCGAATTCACACACATATTATAAGCTATATATATTAACTATAAATAGCGATCAGAGGAAGACAGTTTTTGATCAACACTGATTTAATAGATGCTAAATATTTTCGCGTCCTCTTCTCCTGTGAGTCTGCATGAAAAGGGGAAATGACGTCAGAATTGTTCTCGTCACCTTAGAAAGAGTTACTTTAAGGAGACGAAAAAAGTTGACATTTAGCGTATAATGTAATCAATTGAAAAACCCTACACTTGCAAGACTGCATTTTGAATAAGATCGTTGAAAACCGGTCATATAATCTGAGGAATAACGCAGATATTCGGCCACCATTTTTTCGACTTGAATCAAATTCATAGTCTTTCAATCCATTCCCACTCAAACTTTAGGATTAACGAGATATATCTGAACGCAATTTGCCCTCAGTTGGTCAGCTGGCAACAATTGTTAATTGAAAGAAATCTAATGCTACAAACACCAAAATTTAATCCGTTGGGACCAGACACTTCAGTGACTGCACACATGACTTCGACACATAACTAGTAATCTAAACCTAAGTTTCTACCATTTCCCTCTTTGAGTGACCTTGCATGCAGTTGTGGCTAGCCGAAGGCTCTCTGAACTTCCTTCTGGAATGCATCCTTTGACGAGCACAGAACAAAACTAAAAATATATTGAATGGCAATAAAAATGCAACACTGGTACAGGAATGTGAATTATGAAAGATGCAGTCTTCATTTTCTTACACTGTAATTTGTATAACTCCTTGGTTGTAATCTTTTTATTTCGCTTATCAGCGTTCATTACTTCATGAACTGTTTATTTCATTTGGTAAATGGATATAACTAGAAATTTATAAAGTTTAACTTTCTGATGAAGGTAAACGCCGAGCAGATGAATTTAGCTTTTGAATATTCAATTAATATATGTGTCTTTTTGGCTTATTTTCCGCATTCTTTATTTCAAACAATATCATTAATTTGCCCTTGTGTTTAATTTTTAACGCGATATAATTTCTTCGAAATTTATAATCTTGTCCAAGGTCGAAAGTATATAACATATTTTGCAAATATTTTGAATTTTATTGTTTAAGGTAAGAAGACTTCATTTTTAAATAAAACAGATCAAAAATCTATCTGCTGTAACACATGTAACAGTGATCGATCTTTCTTCTCGGATGAAAAAGATTTCTACAAAAGATACACTTAATGGACTTGTGACGAGATGACAAATTCAATTAACTCTCATCTGGACAATATTTATATTAGGTTTGTCGATAAACTTTATCAACAAGTTGTAGTACACACATGAGTAACAATTGAATCCCTTAAGTTGCAGACTTATTTTTTTACTATTATGAATCCCAGTTTATATCAAACCACGACAAAGATCCTTCTTAATCAGATTTAATAGATAAATCCAATAATACCTACCGCTATTTTGACCATATCTTTGCAGTTAATAACCCGGACTTCTCACTCAAAATATATAACACCTAAACTTTAAACTTAATTTAAACTCAACCCATTAGGACATGTCAGTTACCTAAGTTAACTTTTACACAAAGATTACCTTTATAACACTATTTTAAGATCTTTAAATATTGTCTTCATTGGCATCAACAGAAACGCTCTGCTCAAATATTTACACCAAAACTTATTTCAGTCATTATTTTGTAAAACGTTTGTTCTACATACTGTCGCTACTGTTTTCATTTTAGCACTTGTACAACATTTTGGATATATTAATGATATTTTTACACTAAATCCAACCGGAAGTGTTTCGATTGATGTCATAACTTGAGAGAACCAGATCTTGTTTTCAACTGTGTTTGGATTTTGAAGTAGCTGTGAGAAACAGCGAGTACTTTTACTTTCAACATGATGTTGTCTCTTCTTATATTTGCGTAAAATGTATCGACTTTAAAACTTTAATCTTATACAGTTGGTTTCTAAAGTATTGTTTTTTTATGTCACTTTGTCTTACCAATGTCCCAAGTTACGGGTAGGGTTGAGTACTGACAAACATATTTAACATCGCCACATACTTTATGTGCCTGTCTCAAGCCAGGAAACTGTAATCAAGTTGATGTTGTTGATGTACGTTTAAGTGTTACTTGTTTTGCATTGTTTACTTTTTTGGCCTATAGTTGTTATATTTGAATATCATCTTACTTTTTGGGGGTGCGGGGCTTTTACAGTTTTCAGTATGGTGTGGACATGTGCCAGTTATTGAAATTCTATGGGCAACCAGTAAATGTTTTAGATTTGGATAGCTGTTTCATAGACATTCATAACACATCTACTTTTTCTATACAAGTCTGCAGTAAAAAATCTGAGGATAGAAACTCGGTGAGGCTATGGGATTATATGTTCAATATCTCTAATTTTTATGCTCAGATTTTCCCTTGACAAATATTGAGAGTTTTAGGGCTATTCAACCTTGCATTACTTCTTTACATAAATGTTGATTATCCTGACTGATCAATGGATGGTATTTACAGAATATTTTCCTTTTAAAAATTGATTTTTTAATTGTAAAAGGAATTCCAAGATAACAAAGGGGCAGACAGAAAGATAATTTATTCCAGTTTCCCAAGCTGTTGTTGCAGTAACGAAGGAACTTGAATAATATGCATTTCGTTATCTAATGTTTTTTCCAGTTATCTGAACCAGGTTTTGGTGGTGAGCTTGTTTTTCCGTTAGCCAAGACTAAAGTTTTGCTGCAAAAGGTAATAATAACTCAAAAACGTTTTTTTTTAATTGTAGCAAAAAAGAAAACAAACATACGGTACGGAAACTGCTTTTGTTCCATTGCGTCTTAATAAAACTCTGGATTTCCTGTAGGTTAAGTGACATGTCTATTTCAATACATCATAATAATACGAATGGCTTAGTTACAAGTCATTAATTGAATGAAAAGTTCTCTTTGGATGTTGTTTGTTAATTAGTGTTGACTTGTGGATTTCCGACCAGTCAAATTAAAGACATCGAAATTGGTATTTGCTAAGCACGTGGTATTAAGGGGAAAAATCAATGTCTGGTCGGATCTAGTTGAGAAAAGTTTGTCCGATTCCAGTGTAGAATACCCATGAGAGAGATCAAAAGTGCATAGACCAAAGAGACAAGACAAATTTGAAACAAACTAAAAGATACAATGTTAACAAAGGGAACAAAATTTTGGAATCCAGGAACTTCTTTACAAAACACGATTGGTATCAGATTCACATGAAGGGTATGCATCCTCTGTCTTGCGCACAACAGCTGTCGTGGAATCCTTTTCTCAAAATCGGATTAAACGTCATTCCGAGACGAGGCCAACTTTTTTTGTACGGTACTTTTATTTCCTTTTATTCCATTTAATGCATAGTTCATTTCATCAGCCCGACTCGTGTAAACTTGCCAACGACCTGCAATATTTGCCGCGGGATGTTAAGCGACATCAACCATAAATCGTGTTAATGTTCTATAGCTAAGAAGATATTGACATTGTAAAATTAAACTGTTACACTATTTTACCTAATATGACATATTGCATTTCAGGGGGATGCAATTTTTTACGAAGATGGTGCTCTCTTTACAATTTGTCCCGTTGCTTTTGGCTCACAGTGGTGTAAGTATTCATTTTAACAATGTAGGTATTTAAATTCAGATAAATCTCATCCTCATTTCTAGAGCTATATATTATACAATGGGAGTTTTAAACATCACACACGAAACTTTTATTTTTATCCTTACTCCAATGGTGTCCAAAACATTTTTGGAATGTTTTGTCAGGACATCTCCCAAATACATGACCGAATGTGCTGGTGCAATCCATATATCAATGTGTCGTATGAAGCAAAAATGGTTTTCGACAATATCGTTTGCAATGTTTTTACAAAGAGATTAACATGAACTGGACAATGGAGATCGGCTTAATGAATTTTCATATAATTTGAACTAATTAGTATTAAATATTGAACTTTTGGTGAAGATGCTCTGCCTAAATAATTCAGTTACTTAAAATACTCAATGTTAATATTTATCACTGACAGGTAAATAGTAAATAACATTGTAAGATAAAACGAGTAAAACAAAGGAAATAATGCATTTCTCATGTATACCAGACCTTAAGTTATATCTGCATATTGCTTTCTACTTGTCGATGTTAAAGAAAAAGCTTACGTTTTATAATTATAAAATATTTTTGAGCGAAATCTAGCTACTTCAAGAGAGACCAGTACTCCAATTAGCGCTAATACACTACTTTCATATGACTTTAGTAGCTCTTTAAAGAATTACTTCAAGAATTAAAACGAATATCAAGATATGCATCAAAATTTGATTTGACCTGCTGCAATTTTGATACTGTCCGGTACTGTACAATTTTTGGTTCGTTTAATGATCCCTGGCAAAATTTAAAACTAGAAAAACGCTTTGTACACAGATTAATTTATGATAAATATTATTTTATTGCCATATAAAAACTATTCCAATAAGCTAAGACGATGTATCAGCTTTATATCCCGCCTTTTTCATAAAGCTGAAAAAATAATAATTTATTGAAAAAACTTAGATAGAAATATAATATATTCCCTTACAATATATAGGCATCCCTCGTTGCATTCCAACATCCATATGCTTAGTATTTCATATGATATTCAAGAAATGAAATAATTTTTACCTGCTCAGTTAATTAAGTTAAACTAAGGTTAAAGCTAAAAAATCGGGTTTTAACTACTTTATCTAAGATTAAGTAATTAAAGTGGTTACGGCGTGCCATGAATATTTACTTATTTATATGACTTCGAGGTTGATTTCAATATTTATGTTAAGTTTCCTATGACTTTTATGAGTTTTTCCCCATTATTTTAGATGGTTTCCAGTATTTATTTGAAGTTCCTTATGAGTACAATGTTTGCCACCCAGAACGAAGAGTTCGTAAAGGATATTAATGACAACATTTGCTGGGAAAAATCACATCAAGTTAAGACAAACGTTTGGATAGTTAACTTTGTTTATTCCATGTGCCTGTGTCTCGGCACATTAGAAATGCACTAGAACATTTGTTTAATAATTAATAGGTTTATACAAAAACTGATATGTTATGCTTTGTGACAACTTTTTGTTTTATGAATTATGAATCTTTAACCTAATATGAGTGATGGTAAAATTATTAGAACTGACGTCATGTAAAAAAAGTTGTCTTAAACAAATTAGAAGACAGCAGAAAAGCAAAAGTAGTGTCAGAGAGATAAGTGAAACTTGTATAATCCAAAAACTTGCGTCATTTGAATACTTATGTCGAACCGTAGCTTTAAAATTTCGTTTTGCAAATTGATGTTGTTTTACCAGCTGTGTAGATAAATCAGTATTGTACATTAAAAATAAATCGTGCTAACGTATAACAACAAATTGTAGATTACATGTTCTAATGTGCATGTTTTATAATTTGTTTAATTTTGATAACTTTTCTGAAGTTTTATAGAAATTATACGAATCTAATCTAAGTGATTCCCCTTTACTGTCTTCATAGTAAGAAGCTTAAATACGTCTAACACCAAATGGATATGCATCTTAGTTATATCTGCCACATTTTAAGTACTCCGCACGCCGCTTGAATATTTCTGTAAGGAGTAGGTCATACGAAAATGTAAACTTGTTTGGTGGCTTTTTAAAAGAAGTAGTTTCTCCCTTCGCTTTTGTCCAATGGAATGTTAAAATATTATTTTAAAAAACGACAACCCTCTTTGAAATTTTTAGGATGAAGATTAAACTTTTAAACTGTAGAAACTTTTCCTAAAAATCATGCGTTTTCTTTTTGTAGTTGGTGTGCTTATAATAGTGCCACTTGAACTTTTTTATATTTATGTTTTGTACAGATTTTAGTGACAAAATAAGATTTGACATAATTGCGGCACAAACTTTTATACTCTATTCTACATGAATTTTTGCATGCAATTATACATGTAGTTAATTATATTTGACCTGACCTGATTGTATTATTTCATGTCTAACATAACATATTATCATTTTATACAATACAGTCATTCGATGATATATAACATCACATACTAAATACTTGAATTGTCATATCATCAATCTCACATGTAATTGCTGTCACGTGTACAAATTCGCTAGTTGACCTGCATTTTATCTGTATTTCTGAATAAATGATATATTTTATCTGTTATTCTACTGTACACTGGTATGATTTTAAAGCATTTTGTGGTAAATTCTACTAAGCAACCAAAAGACATAAGTTTTTCGAAGACAACATTTTTTTCCTTTTCAAATATTTTGTGGGATTGGAATTATAACATGGTATAAATATTCATATAGACAGACAAAAATCGTCAATTCAGAAGTAGACAATTAAATGGTTATAACGTTACGGTCAATCAAGTCATGACCATTTTTGAAAAGAAACAAATAGTTTATTCATCTCCATTTCAATGAAATATGGTAGTGAGCGATTGATTTTCTGTGAGCTTCATATTATTTGTATATCGTCATTTAGACAAAAATGCAATCATCTGTTCGCGTCGAATTTGCGAGAGGTAAGCTGCCCCAGATATCTTTAAAATGTTTTGTGCTTAATTTATTATGTTCTGGAATGTATGTTTTCAACAACATATTTTACTTGCTAGTCATTAGAAGTTAAAATTCTACTGTCACTTGGTGGGTGTCTGTCTCGTGAACAATCATGCCACATCTCCTATTTTTATATTGTAATAAACGTATAATTTGAGAATGTCAGAATATAACGCAGGATAGTATGGATAGAATATAACTATTTTGCAAATTTGCAATGTTTTGATTTTTTAATGAAATAGTATCACATCACTTAAAGATAACTTACAGTCTTAAAAAAGTTTCGTTTCAGTGTCCCAATTGCCATAATGTTTAAACAACGTCACATTTAACGTTATGTTTCGACTAATTTGTTGAACGTCGGGCAAGATCAAAGGTTAAAACAATTTAAAGTAATATGTAAAGAAGAATTGATAAGTCTCATTTGAGCTCGACGTTTTAACAACGACTTATTATATCATATACAAAATGCCATATATCCGGAAATTGAGAGTAACGAATCTACCAAATAAATAAAGACAATATGTAGACATAGCCTATATATATTTTATAGTCATGTTTACAAGAACAAAATATAAGTTAACGAATACAGATAAAAATTAATGTATTATTATACAGGTATGGAGTTACACGCTTTGGTGAAACTGTTATCACGTGTTTGACTAAAATGAAGGTAATACTTAACTTATTGTAAGTTCGTCACATTCGCGTCGAACATATTTTTACGTCACCACTGACATAATCCATTAATTTCAGCATCCAAAACAAAAGACATAATTTACTTGAATGTTGAATATTTTACACGACGGAATACCACTGTGGGTTTATAGTTCTATCGTGTTTAATGTGTCATAATATCAAAAAGTAAAAAAAAATATATAATGATTTCAGCATATGTTGCTGCATCTCCTCTTTGAGAATAAATGTATTACATTCAAAATGAACATATGTATAAAACCCAACTCCTGTTTGTAATAGGGCAATGAAATCTGTTTTTAAAATGATGACACGTTTCTTGCTTAAACAAAAACCATTTTTACACCAAACATGTTTCTGCTTTGATTCGCATTTTTGTATTTGAAGTTTTAAATTTGGAAAATGATTTATCAGAGAGGTGGTGCACCATGGGGAGCCATATTTCCGAACGAGTTTGTTCCTTGCGCACCTGGCACCATTTGCTGAGAACCTCCCATGTTGAACTGATTAAATATTTGTCCTTTAGGAATACCTCTTACAACAACAATATATGGATAGTCTGGTTCTATCAAAGGAATTTCAACATAATGTTTGTTTGGATCGAATACTTCTACAAGTTCCCATCTGCCACTGTAAACCAGTTGGAACTTCCTGTAGAGAATGCGGTATCCGTCCACGGCAACAACAGGTTGGTCCCACGTGACATTCAATATAGTTGAACCATTAGTCTGAAGTTGTAATCTCTTGACTTTGACATTTGGTGGAATAATTGGCACTAAAAATATAAATAGTAGACTGTTAAAGTATAAAAACATTCCACTTGATTTCAACAATAAGATGATTTGGACATTGACAACGATGTTTAAATTATTATCAAGGATCTATTTGTGGAAAAATCTTAAATGATGACCCAAGATATAAATTAGTTGCTGTCTAACGTGTATCTTAAGCAATATGGCAGTGTCCATGAAATTGCTTACTCCTCAGACAAAAAAATAAATATCAAGTTGTGGGCATGCTTGAACTGGGTATGACATGAAAATTTTAAAAAATATCATTTTTAAATTAATATCAGTTTTCAGATTGTCTTGCCTCCAACTAACTGTAGTGTTAGATCTACAATTAAATATGCTACCCCTTGATTGATTCTTTGCAGTAAACATATATTCATATTATAAATATGTCCGTGCTTCGTACAGAAACACATAATGTTATGAACTTGAAATATAAATCAAAATGAGAATTGCAATTTAAACATTTAATTTTGTCTTGTTTTTTTAGGAATTTCCCATAATTATACACGTCGCAATATGTACGTGTGTCTAATATAAATTGCAATGTTAAGGTGAGTCAAATTAACATAGCCGGTTATGAAGAGGAATATATAATAAAGTTCTTATTTATGAGCATAAAATAATAATACAATAGACCTCACCATGACTAAGGAAAAGACAAAAAACTATTTAAGATCTAATAATGTTATGCCACTGATTTCAAATAAGCAGCTTTCAGAATTAAGTCCCTGTACATCCGTGTGTAGAACCCTTTCTAGAGTGTTGTGTAGAATACGTGGGTTTTTGTCAAGTGTTTAGTTACCTTTCTTTGGAGTTCTATACTGAGTAACGGCTGCCTCTCCAATACCAACTTTATTTACAGCAGCAAGTCTAAATACATGGGTGGTGTCATCATCTGAAACGCATATAGTTAGTTTTGTTAGCTTATGTCAGGATGTTTAAAACTATTAGATTAAAATGATTCTCTGATTTGATGGATGACTGTCCCATGGACAATCATGCCTATTTTTATATATCAGAAAAAACTTGCGTAAAAACGTTTATAGAAGAAATAAATGTATTTCTTGAGATCGTGTACTTAATGATGTAATACTAAAATAATGCAGTTTAGAAGTGCATGCTATTGCTTTTCTTCAAGTGTTAAAGAAGCTCTACTGTATTTTGAATCTTTCGAAACGAAAATAGGAAGCAGGGTTATCAAAGAGTAAAACGTCGAAAAAGTGTTCCATGAATCACAACTTTCTTGATATTTATTCATAATTGCATATTCAAAATCTCAAACACGGTTATTATATTTATAAATTTGTTGAATAAATGAGAAACAAAAGATAACATTTAGATAGTGCGGAGGGTGTCAGAATTTCTTAGAAACAAAATTTCACATTAAAAAATTACGAAAACAAAACCCACTACAATACATCAAGAAACACTCAAAATAAATTTACAAAATTGCACTGAAGGATTCACAACTTCAACAGCATTATTCAATATTACTTCAATAATTCCAGAAAATACTTTGAGGACTAGCCTCCTCCTATCGGCGTTTTACAATTCAAGGGCATTATGTAACACATTCAATGTCAAATGTACAATTTTATTCTACATATGATTAGTGGTATATCTATTGACGCAGTACGTGTTGATTTATGTTGTCTTTCATTTTATTATTTGTGCAATTTTTTTTCTATGTAAGCATATTTGTGAGGCCTTTACAATAAGTTTGTTGTAAACACTTGCAAAAGAAAAGTTTAAAACGTAAAGAACAATCATTGATATTTAATTTTAAGTCAAATATCAAAACCATTAAAAACTTGCTACTGCGAATTTGAATGATTGGTTTAAATGTTTTTGTTGTCACTCATTTTAGCAATTCTAACAATTCGTTAATGATTTACATACAAACAGGATGAAAAACTTCCCAGCATGCATTCAAAACTACTCTTTGTCCAAAATTCTTTTATATATGCCGCATTAAAACAATATTAAAGCAAGCAAATTACTCACCTAGAAAGTCAGAGGACCAGTATAATTTAGTGTTTCCAATATATTCTGTTCGGTTTGCTCCGTTTTGTACTCCCCATATCAGTGTGTAGTTGATGATTGGTCCATATGTATTTAATGGTGGAAGCCATGTAATTGCTATTTTTGGAGGTTCTTCTCTGACTGTAATTATTTGCAGCTGACGTGGAGGAGATGGAACTGGAAAAAACCAACAATGGATAGTTTAGTTTTGTCGATATTGTACCACAGTAATTTGATTAATTTTGTTTAACATTTCTGAAGTAGAAAAGACAATGGCAGAAAGTAATTATTCAAATGATTTACAACATTACAATCGCCTATTGATTACAAAACGCATAAAGTTCAATATATTTTTGTTATTACCATCTGCAAGTGTCTCAAGGGCAATAACTGGTCCCCCTCTTCCGACAGACTTTCGAGTAAAAGCAAATGCCCTAAGATAGTACACAGTTGCAGGCTGCAGTCCGCTTATGACTGTTTCGTAAACATCTGGTCCAACTCTATGTTCAGATACATCCGTGTATCTGACATCGGTGTAGTTGATAAGATAACCACGGATCACTCCATCGTGGATTTGTGGTGGTGGTGGTGTCCAGGTAACACGTACAGCTGTTTTGTTAATGGCCACACCTTCGAAGCTCTGTGGTGCTCTTGGAACTAAAACAAAGAATAGTTTTGCAATTATACAAACAAAATGTAATCATCCTCCCCATAAAAAGTAGCAAAATTGTTTAAAAGGTTAAATATCAAATGTGTTATGCGCATTCTTATTTTTCTGAAATCTTATGATTTTGTTTCTTAGTTTTGAAAAACTTTTGATCTGTTGAAATTAATAATAATCTAGTACTTTTTATGAAGATTGTAACGGTTGAAATTGCGGCAAATAAAGTAGAAATATATCCACTCGACAAAAAGTTAAGGGCCATCTACTGTTTGATTTTGTCAAAGTTTTCATCTTATTCTTACATATAAACCAAAAAAAGAGTAGTATACCAATAACTTCAGGCATTTAAAAAACAACAATGTTTTGCAGAATTTGTATATACAGTTGAGCCTTTGTAGTGTTAAATGTTCTGAAAACATTCAAAAACTAAAGTAAAGAAAATGTGAAAAAAGTTTGCCGAATAATGCTTATTCACAAAATATCATAGAACAAAGAAATATCAAATATTTAAAGTTTTATCATATTTCTGCTATCATCATTAGATGTTTTCCAACACAGAATTGAATTTTCGCCATAACTTGAAAAAGTGAAAACCCTTAATTTCGAAGGAACAAAATCTGTTACTGTTTACAAAATGGAAAAATTAGGCACTTTTTCTTCGTGATCTTTTTTTGATAACATGCATTAAAAAGTTGAAGAAAACAGTAATATTATTAAATTGCTTCATTCCGAAAATGAGAGAAAAAAGTCAGGTGACCGGTAATTTATGACCAAGTGCATAAAATTCCCTTAAATAAAGGATTGTCCGATTACCATTTATTCAATTCAAGGTATACGTACTAAACTGCTGAGTTGTGCCTTCAATTGGGGAACTTCTTGGACCTTCCCCGTTATCAGACTTAGCTGCGATTTCAATCTTATACGTTGTTCCTTCAGACAGATCTCGAATGGTGTAAGTGTTATCTGGTGGAGAGACCGTCACATGTTGTTTGTTAACTGGATTTTCCTCATAGTAAATTTCGTATGAAAGAATGTCTCCTGCAACCATTGGTGGGTTCCACATCAAGGTTATGGTGTTAGGTGTAGAAGACTTCACCATAACATTTCGGACCGTTGATGGCACTAAATAGGAAAGACATAGCAGATAATATATCAAAACAAAGTTAGCTTAATGCATGTCCAATACAATAAATTGTGCATGGTTACCCTATGACTTAAGTGTATAACATGCAAAATTGTAGGATGATTGATAAAATGATAGAATACAAGATAACAAGACATGAATCGTTTGTTGAAGTTAAGTTGTTATATATAGTTGTTTAAGAGTGCTATTTTTCAAAAATATATGGTACATATGGGTGAAAGTAGTTTTAGGTACTCGGAAAATAGTTATGCAACACCATATTCTGTGCATGTAACAAGTTAGACCATCTTGATCGTATGTTGGGATTGTACTTGTCTGCATGTTTTATATGGCTCTGTCGATTGGTGTAATTGTTGTGTTTGGTAATTCTTAATACCTTTGTTATTTACTTTTTAAATTATGATTAAACAACAACAATAATAATTCTAATAATAATAAAAATAATCATAAAAATCGAATGTTATGACCATTATTTAATAATTTATTTCTATTTTTACAATTTTTCTGCATTTATGAAAGCTAACACAAAAACAATATAATAAACTGAAGCTAGTGGTGTTTGAAAGAAATGAGTGTGACAAAAATGTTTGTGTTGCATCTTAGTTATATTATATTAAGTCTATTATCACTGTAAAATTAATAGCCATCCAAAACGTGTAAACCTCAAACTTCTACAGACCTTCAATAATGGACACATGTGTACACCTTACGGTACACTGAAAAATCTTAAAATTAAATGTGAAGAAATATAACAACTATCGGCCAAATAAGTAAACAATGCAAAACAGTAACGTTTAACATGAAAACAACGACATCGACTTGATTACAGAATGGAACATGCACAAAAAGCATGTGTAGGGACCAAACACGCCTGCAAGAAATTCCCCAAAACCTGGGATATTGTTGTGAAAAAACGACATTAAAACCAAACGGATATTTGAAAGGACAATGACTTAAAATTTACACATCATTAGCAACTTTTACATAGAAAGTGAATTCCAAGATGATATAAAATATGGAACAAACAGAAAAGGTAGATAGACGCTAGGGTAAAAACTATAAAAAATTAAAAAAAACGAAAAACGCAAAACAACACAAAAAGACAAGAAATAAACTAAACCTTATAAAACTAAACAGCATTTCCACTGTTAGCCCTCGTCGTGTTCCTTTGAAAATACGAATATGAATGCATAATTAATGATAGATTATTTTAAAGAATATACGTGATATTTTTAATCAGAGTCACAATCCAATTGCATTACCTGATGAATAAATAAATGTCACTCTCAATGACATTACCATTCTAGAAAACTAAAATAAAAACGAACTATCCGAATAAAATAAGCAATATAAAAAAAGGGAACAAAAATAAACCAAATATCAGCTGTTATGAATCAATTATTTATCAGAACAAAGTGAGAATCTGTGGGAAAAATTTGACGACAGTCTTGACTTCGAACAAGATATTTCGGAAAAACAGCCACATATATAAATAAAAAGATTTTTAATAACAACATGCACGTAATACAATTTACAAGGCACATTAAAGTTAAGAAATACTGATGAATTTGTAAATCTATTAAGCTAGAAAGCAATCACGCTTTCTTATGAATCATAACTATTTTAATATTTGAAAGCAATCACTCATGTCAGTGCTGACACACCAATTCAATTAGCCTTCAAAGTATGTTTCTCAGTAAATAATCAATCCTTTGTTCGTTGAATACGCTTATTTTATATCATTATAACCACAATAACAAGTTAAATTTAAATTAAGAAGTATTTTTTTCTGACAGGTATTACAAGTTAAAAATTAATAAATCAACACGCGGACAAAACAATTAATGCAAGTACATGTATCCTTAAGCAATGTAAGGCAACTGAGATTTGGCAGTCGAATTATAAAATGCATATAAAAAAGTTAAAAATTAGTTAAATCATTTTCCATAATTTATATTCGATGATCTAATTAGTAAGCCATTTAGTAATACCTTTGTAGTTTTAATTTGAATTTCATGTACAAACAAAGCAGTGGAAATATTTGAACGTGATTTTTAAAATGACATCGAATTAATGTTTTCAAAATAATACTTTTTTGTTCTCACTTTAAAATTATTTAAAAAGGTTGTTGTTTTTTGCTTCGCTTTAAAATATATTAAATTTCATATAAAATTTAGCAGGGTTGGGCGTCAAGGTTACCCGTTATGGTCCTACATTTAATTTTACGGCAAACTTTCTATTTCACGTTATTGTACTCACCAACATTTGGTGTCTTTACATTTAGTGGCAAGCTTGCAGCCTCAGCAACTGCTCCAGCAACAGCACCTACTCGAATCCTGTATCGTGAACGAGGAGTTAAATCAGTAATCGACGCTATGGTTTGAGTAGAATCGCAAATTCTGAAAACTACTTCCCCTGCTGTCTGCATGCCAGTTTCATCCACTGGCACGAAATATACTTTGTATTGCATATTTTCTGGTGGATTAAATGGTGGATCCCACTTAACGACAATTGATGAAACATTATCAACAGTTGTTGCTTCAACTATTACGTTGGTTGGAGGTGGTGGGGCTGAAATGAGAAAACAAATGCTAATGAGATTGATTTTTTCACCAAATAAATCATGAGTCATTTCAATTTAAGGCAAATATTTCTTCGATACATTTTATAAGTCTCTAGCAATTTATTGTTTGATCTTACCTATACTCATGTATTTATCTTACTTTTTCCGCAATATTACCTACTAAGGTGAAAATATTCACAGAAGCTAGCTTTTAAACAAAGACCTTAACCTTTAAAGGTTATTTTTTACTTTTTTGCTGTCTCCCTGTACATATGCGTTGTTATAAATCTCTTCCAAATGAAGATGTCTCATATAACAATTTATGAAAAAAAAATCATCTGCATTGATGTACCAATTCATTTGGAAGCCTTGATTGGCCTTTGACAATAATAAATTAAAATTGTACGTTGTTAAGGATGTTCTTAATAATAACACAAACAAACAATCAATAAAATATGAGGAAATCATAAAGAAACAATAAGCACGATTGTAAGATTCTGCATAAAATCCAACACGCATCCAGAAAAGCGCTGACATCAGACACTATCTATGAAAACCAATGAATAAAAGTGAATATAAAAACAATCTACATATGTATATGACTTCAATTTAAAATGTACACTTTATTATTAATCAAATCGACTTAGAATTCGCTGTAAGTAGCGGATTAAAAGCTTTTTTTTGATGCCTCGAGGAAACCTCTATAGATTTTAAATCGAAATTGCATTTATTGCAATGGTGGTGTGCTCTCTCTCTCTTTCTCTCTCTCTCTCTCTCTCTCTCTCTCTGTCTCTCTCTCTCTCTCTCTCTGTCTGTCTCTCTCTCTCTCTCTCTCTCTCTCTGTCTCTCTGTCGTCAGGTAAAAAAGTCTGTCCGAAATGCAGTTAAAGCTTTCCCTTGTCTAATATCGAAAGACCTGCTTGTCCTCTTTACTTAAAAAACAATATCACAACATTTTGTAATGACTAAATTATTAAGGATTAATTATTGGTTGTTTTTCAAATGTACACGAAAAAAATGACATCATTTTCCTCAATTGCGGTTTTTGCAAAACCTTTATGTCAATTACTCTGTGAAAATGACGTCAAAAAGAAAAACAGATTTAATTGCAAGCTTGACAATACATGTATATCCTTTGCCACTACACATATAAATTAAGAAAACAACAGTAGAGAGCATAATAGCAAAGAGTGTTCTCAAATCCATAAAAAGAACAATGGGCATTGTAATATGTCATTATATTTGACATTTCATCCTTTCACTTATTTAAGTTGGTTGCATTTTAAAAGTACAAGACTTAATGACCATGGTTAAAAGATAGCCATATTTGAGATGTAGAAAGGTTTTTACCTTTAACCTTTTTAATGTAGCTATCTGTGAACCATAGTCATTTAGTCTTTCGTTTTTGTTTATTAGCCATAATGTATCATTCATTTTTTGCATTATATAAGTATAGTTCTGGAACTGAGAGAGGAGACAGAACTACATTTCAACAATACGTTGCCAAAAATGCAATATCTTTAGCTCTCTCATAGATCTCCAACATGGTTGAAACCCCCAAGCCATGTCATGAATTCCTCATAGCTCTATTAAATGATAAGTGTACATGTTAAATGTTAGCAAAATACTCAATTGTTTATGAATATACAATTAAGAAATAAAAGAAATAAAAAAACGCACATTTACTAGTCCTAACGTGGGACGGCACATGCAACATACGGTGGTGTTATACTTGTATATAATTTCTCTTCTTTTTGTAGTACAGAATGAATATTAAACAACAACAACACAGTAAAAACATCAGAAAAAATTACATTTACTATCGAAGAAATGAACTTCGATATTAATAATAATATTAAAAAAAAAAACAAATAGAGGTAGGAGTAGAATAGTTTAACAGTAAACGCTCGTTCTTTTGTAAGACAGTAAAGCGGTGACATGTATTTCCGAATGACAAAAGTCATCAAGCCTTTCAGTATGAAAATACATAAAATATAATAAAAAATGGTATTCAAAAACAAATCAGTATTTGTGTATAGTAGCAATGAAATTGTCAATATCTTTGACATGCATGAAAAGTTTCAAAGTTCTGACAATAATGTCCAATCTACATCTTACATGAATGAATATATTTATAGAACTGCCAGTTTCAAAGTACCAATGTTTTGAATTCATAAAATGTCAGTTTGATCACCTTTGTTGAAAATAAAAAAAATAAAAATGTGTCCGTATTTTGAATTAAACCGACGAAAAATCGAAGAAGAAGACGAAGAAGGCTAATTAATGTTAAGTCTTGGGGTGGTGGGTGTAAAAATTCTAAAAGGCGATAGTTGTATTCAAACGTTTTCTTGATAATGTTCCCGTTAGTCAGTCGACAACACTACCATGAAATGTTTCCAAAATTTGCTTATAAAAATAACACTTTGGAATGTTCCAATTTTACTTTTTGGACAAATTCTGACCATCGGTTAAGTTTAATTCACAATTTTTCAACAACAAAAAAAAACATATTTTGCAAAAATGTTGAGTTGTATTGTTAAAAGTAAGAAAATTTCAGTTGGCTGTTGGTAAAAATCCGAGCATAGAAAATTGATGCGACTTTTGGATTATATTCTAATCTTTAATATCTTTAATTTCCATGCTCAGATTTTCCCCAGACAAATATAAAGAGGTTAAGGGCTATTTAACCTTTCATACCCTCTTTTCATGTATAGTAGTAATCTTGACTGTTAATAAGTAGATGAGATATCACCTTTCTAACCAACACTCTGCAATTGCAACCAAACTTTCGTAATTAATTTCCTTACCCGTTGGTTAATTTTGACGAATGTTTCAAGGAACTACTGATATATCGATATCGTACGTAAATTTAATAAACCCTTTACTGTTTTATGCATGTTCTCGCCACGATATGGCTGAAATACTGCCGACGTGGCGTAAAACACTAATCAATCAATCAATTAAATACTGTAACTGCGTTCCTGCTATTGTCGTTTGCATGAGCCACCCTCAAGATATAAGAACATTGATGAAATAGTAGGTCTGACGTCACTTTAAAGTGGTCGGTGATGACATTGTTTTCTATGTAGTTTATTATATTTTCCGTTCAACGTATAAAGAACGCTGAATATTACGTTAAAAGGTCTACTTAATGTTTATACAGGGTGGTCTTAATTGCCAAAAAAAAAGGAAGATCAGATGGGTTCTGTCATAAAATATTTCATGTAATATGCATTGGAAAAATATGTATCATTGTACATCAATATTATTATTGAATGTGGGATTGGCAGTAACAATGCATTAATCATTATTACAAATATAATTATGTCATTATCGCAATTACAAAAAGTACGATTTATAACTTTTTATGAGTTCTTTGATAAATTAATGAATAATTTGCTCATTTGCAGTGCATCAACCATTAATTTATGGACAGCATGTGGAATATTAATAAAGTTTCTTATTCAAAATTCATTTAAGTAAAAAGCTGCAAATTTGTAAATAAGCCTTTGAAATTTCGTCACAAAGTACACATTCTTCTGGACTAATACTTATCAAAGCATGCGCAGTATTTATTTACTTTTTACGTAAGAGGTTGCAGTCCTTGTACCGCAAATAGTAGATATCCTTTTGGAGTTCGGTTTTCATTTGTGTTGGTTGCAGATGCTGAGACTTTACTCTTTGTAAACGTGTCCAGCATAATAAATCCTCAATACTTAGTAATTGCGTATTGTTTAATCAACAGTTGTAGAAAATGTGCAACTTTCGATATCGGAATCATACTTTGTTTTCATAATGTTATTAGTTTAGAACATCACTCAGAAAGTAAAATATTACACAGAGGGCACTCGGAAACCAAAAAGGACAACAGACAAATAATCGCATAAAAAATATAGAAAACCAATGATCGGACAAAACTTTAGCATGGTTTTGGGAAAATATCAACTGCCCCACTCAATTGTTGGCAGCTACTCTATTACTCGTGATATGTTGTGCATTGTGACAAGGAGCCATGGATAACGATATTACTACAAGATGTATGCAAACTCTATAATGACATGACCACGAAGTTATATTGTTATTATCTCTATTGAGTTTTTTGCCGTGTTTGTATGTCATTTTTGGGAATTTACTGGTTCAGAAAAGGATAAATAAAGGATAAATGTCAGTCAGTATTCGTTCCCTCCATCTAGCTATACGGAGTAAAAATAACCAGTCGTTTCTATAACGCAGTAACATTATAAGATAATGTTAGTTTTGCTGTAGGGCAAACGATTATATTTGAAAAATGATGATGAAAATTTGATTATGACAAACATGAGAATTTTATCACGGTATAAACAGCTGTTACCGGAACAATTACACGAAAAGGGAAATGATTATATTTTTTATAAATGACATCTGTGTCATACAATTATTAATGTTTATATAATTTTTTGTATAAATAAAATGTATTACAACGTTACGTCTTTAATTAAGGATGTTCGCCACTCTGTTCGAAAATGAAATGGTTCTCAAATATCTGTGACAGCTTATAAGAATATGAATGTTGCAACATAATAAGCTGAAAAAAAGTCAAGGGTCAGTGTGCTCATTTTTTTAATACGCATTTGAAAATTTGGCGGGATATGGGGTTTCTCTTGATTTTCTATAGGTTTTACCTTAGTAGGTTCTGTCAGTTGAAACCCAAGAAGAAATAACAAAATTTATTAAAAATTGGAATTTTAAGTGTGTTTAATTGAATTCCGAAAAAAGGCGGGTCAGTGGGCAAAAGATATAAATGCTATAAAATGGATGAAACCAGAGTAGTTCGAAAATGTTTACAAAATGGCTTAACATAAGCCGTGAATATCCTAAATACGAATTAGCATCAGGTAAACTTTTAGAAAATTGGTACTTATCACATCGGCAAGCAGTCTGATAACATCTTCATATATGCGTTCCTATTGACCTACATTTTACACCGATTATTATGCATGTTGTGATATAAAAGGAGTAGGAAATCTAATGAACTCAGGAAATAATTTAACGAGAAATTATGCTGTGCACAATCCAGAAAAGATGTTGATTGTGTCTTTCCGACATATATTTCATATTCTTTCTTTTAGATAGGTACAAGTTAGCTCCATATTTGGCCCACATTTAAGATTTTATGACAAACAAATATTGCGAAAATAAAATAGGAAAATCACATCAAGATACCTTTTGTCTTTGAATTATGTATCACAGGAGATCTTATATTCATATATAAATCCAGTACAGTTTGTCAAGGTAGGAAAAGGATTATTAGTTACGGAAAGCCCCATATTTGGCCCACATTTTAGATTTTAATACACAAGAATTGTTATAGTTATAGTAAAAAAACTGTTTAATAAACGTCTTGTGATAATTTATAACTTATACTTATATAATTGTCATCCATTCTAGAAAAACAGCCTGGCACAGTTGAATGTTTTACAAGAGTATAACATTTTCTATAAAAATACCAAATGTTTGGAGGTGACCAAAAATGTGACGAAAATATGATCGCACAAAAATATCACGAAGTTATTTTAAATTAACATTTGTACTTAATAGATCTTAAATTGTGCAAAATTTGGTGCTGATGTTTTTGTTCAATCTATATTAAAATCAACAAAATTGTATCAAACTGTTGAAAAAATATGGACATTTCCAGGAGTAACCTATTTTCAGTAGCACTAGAACCAAACCATAGGAAGTCTAAGCTCTATACATGGCAAAAGAAACACTCAAATCCAAACAAATCGAAATAAGAGGCCAGGACGCAGTGACAATACAAACTTTCCAGGCTTTTCCGTATTTTCAGTGCTTTGGAATTTTAACAAATGTAGCACATTCCTGAAAAACTATGTTTGATAAATTTCATGTCAGACACGTCTGACCACTCGACTGGTGAATACTCTAGGGGACATGACCCACCAGCAGAGGTATCGTCCTTGTGTTTTTAAAATACAAAATTACCAGTATTGAATAAATATGGAGAATTTGGTATGCTATATAAACATTTCAAGCAGTAACCTGTCATTAGTAGCATTAGAAGCAAAACTTAGAAGTCCAAGATCTAAACATAGCCAAAGAAACAAATCGAATTGGGAAGCTAAATCCGACGGAAGGGACAACTACTAGGTGTAATACTTTTCGAGGCCTTTCAGTATTTTCAGTGCTTTATAATTTGACAAATGCAGCTAATATCTGTAAAACATTGTTTGATAAATTTCATGTCAGACAAGTCTGACAACTTGGCTAGTGAATACTTCCAGTAATTTTCTTAGTATTTTTACATTTATTGCAAATTAAATATGCCATGTGTACGTTGTAGCACTAATTAAACTAAAAACACTGTTGGATTTTCTTTTACCGACTTTTTTCAATACAACAGGTATAGAAAAATAGAAATTAGCTACCTTTCATTTTTAGACAAATTCTTGGGCCCAAAAAACCTGGCTTAACGACCCTTGGCCTTTGGGTGTCAACAAACAGCATTGAAGAGCTGTTCACTTGTAGTTGCAATATTCTTGTATTACATATTTTAGTTTCTATGCACATTACCTTTAACCCATTCATTTTATTCTGTGAATTATTTTGGTTATGACTTATCGCGCCAAATACTCGTTCTAACTTGAGTTATAAGATATAATCATATAAAAAACTAATAGTAAAAGGTAATTTAACATGTTTAATGGCTGTTTCCCCCATCAAAACTTTTTCGAAAAACCTGATTTAAAAAAAATTTGCAGAAGCAAATTTAACAATTATTAAATGTAATATAAATGATTATCGTTGATCTTGTTTAATTGATAATATCCATCGAGACGTTTACGTCGAAATGGATATAATATATCGAGTAAAGATTACCAACGATAATCTGTTTATCGCTGGATTGCCATGCGATGTCAATAACGTCCTCTTCCTAATGACGTCAAAGAACAATGTATTTTCGATAATATATTCATATCAGCTTAGTTTCCTGATAATCATTCTCGTGCCAGTAATATCAAAGAAAAAATCATTAACTAGCGTTTTTGATGGTACCTAGTAGTAATTAGCTAGATAGTCATTTAACGAGCTACTTATGCCCCGCTTATTGGGTAAAAATGTTTGTTTTGTGGTGTTCTATACGGGGAAACGCACATTAATAATGCATTTAAGTGCATATCATTTATCTTAATATATGTAGTAGTGTATTTGACATCACATTTATACGCGAAAGGCCTGGTACCTAAAGTTAATTACCTATAATGATCTGTTTGACAAGTACTTACATATATAGGTAACATAAAGGAAGTGGTGTTATTTTTGTAATTAGAATGACTAATAATAGTACTTCGTTTTGTGATCATTGTCTTAACAAAGAATAAGACTAGGTTATTTCTTATTGTTGCTAATTAAGAGCTTTTTAAATACTGAGACAGTATAAGTATATTGTGTTTAATAAGGTTATATCAAAGTATCTCAAAGTAAAACAATACTACGTCATACAAAACCTAATTCGAGTAAAAAAAAAGTCAAATAGAAATGTTCCTTTAACCTCGAGTATGTCACTAGACAGCTCAACCCTTAAAAAATAAAATGAAAACTCTCCGAGCAAGATCCGATTTGTCAAGCAGACAAATTAACTATCAAGAAGAAATCTGTATATAAAAAATAATAAGAAATTAAATATTTTGAAAACATTTTTCATTTTGAAGTTTTATGCTGCAGGCTTGTTTGATTTATGTGATTTTTCTTTTTGAATACTTTGGGTTTTAACTCTAAGTGAACAGATAAAGAAGTACAATTTGAAATTCTGCAAGTGTATTCGCGTACATTTAGCTGTAGTTTTAAGTTTCAGATTTTCTTATGTTTCATAGCTTGTAATTAAAAGGCCAGAAAACAAAGTATATAATACCGACAACATGGGAAATAAAATAAATGGACAAATTAAGCAAATGCATATCATGTAAATCTAATTGTGTTTAAGTCATAATGTATGCAGCTTGCACATGTATAAAGTTCGTTCGGGAAAATATAACATGTATAATGCTCAAATATGCCTAAGAATAGACGTAAGCATGCTTGTTAATATCTAAACTGCACGATTTCAACCTTAACGTTGACATTAGTGTTAAACGCATTTTAATTTGACGTATGCTAATTATTTAATAAGGGATGAATAAAGACAATAATGTGTTTATCTAAAGTCAAATGATTTTAACAAGTCGCCTTAGTAAATATGTCTATTGTGTGACAATTAAGTGAATTCATGATTTCTAATTTATATATAGACAGGTACTACAAGGAAAACACATAAGAACCGGGTTTTAACTATACAGATTGTGTAAAGGTATATTGAAGAAACATTTGTCGTCGTGTAACAAGAGTTAAGAAACCGAGGCGATGTAGGGATGGTTTTACAGTAACAACGAATGTGAACGGTTTAATTGTATAGAATTAATTGAGTTCCATTGACTTTAATAACTGTCTGTGTTAGTGTCTAAAGCTAGCATAGAATTAAATAAGTTTTCTTCTACATCAGAGTTTCCTCAGGTTTTTTAAATTTATTTTGTGAAAACAGTTTTTCCTTTTTACATGGAACGCGTATCACATAAAATGTATTACTGACGAGAAATATTGAATTAAAGTGATAGTATGATGGTGGAATTTCAAAACCTGAAACTAACAAAAAAAAAATAAATAAATAAATAAAATAAAAGAAAGAAGTCATAAAAGTATCTTTCACACTGCAGATGGATTTCATTTTACAGCAGTGTCTAGTTAATATTAATTGATCTCCTAAAGTGAAACATTAATCGTGTGTTCTTTTCACATGTGTTGTCTTTCTTTTCATTTGTAGCCTAGAATGACATTATAATAATACAAAAGCATATATTATGTTTGTATAAGTAATAGGATACAAATCAATCATCGTGACATTCACACAGTGTCACAAATGACGAATGGATATTTTGGTCTAATCTAGTGAAACAATTATGAATTGCGGTCTTCAATTTAAACGACAGAAATTTATTTTGATTATTTACGTTTAAAACAAATTAATTAATTTTTGTGTGCATTTAAAGTCATTTTTTTATTTTACGTTGTTCCAAGTTTAAACATCAATTATGAATGGTAACATTGTTTCCAAAATTGCTGATAAACATAAATTAAAGAATCAAAAATCAAGAATTAAGAACTTTATTGTCAGAATGCACTTAAATGATGGTATTGTAAACTATTTGTTACTCCGGTTTACCCCTTAAAACTAAGGGACATGGATTTGCAAATTTCAAAAGAATAATGCACTTAAAAATTTAGGCATATGGATTTTGTCATTCAATATTTCTATCAATTAATAGATACATATCATATTACAAACACCGGAAGTACAAAAATTTCATCAAAATTTATATATACTTGAAGCATTAATAATGATGTCTTGCCATTGTACAGATTAACTTACCAAGTGGTGCATCGGGGCAGGTTCTCATAATTCTTACAAGTTCTGCGGTTGCCTGTTCCATATCTGCTAAACGTGCTTCGACGTCATTTATAAAAGACGAGTAAGCGACGTTATGACTTTGTAGAGAACCACCGGTCATATTACCGCCACCATGTTTTTGCCGTTCTTGATAAATAAAGTCTAATAATGTTTGTCCATTTTGTACAATAGTTCTTAATCTATTTTCTGCATTTGTAAACATATCTTGGCGCCATTGCGCATTTGTAAAAGATACAAAAGAAAGCAAAATTACACCAAACGAATACATATTATGGTCTTTAAAAATATCTCCTCGCTAATGCAGGGAAGTCACTTATTGTATTTTTACTTCTTCATCTGTGAAATTAAATCCAATCGAAAATAGGACCAGAGATAAAATGGTATTGTACTTCACTGTTCAGACTGATGTTTCCTTCTAACAGCTTTTGACAGGAACGAAGGATATTTATTAGTCTTTTGACGTGTTGTATGGTCAATTAGTATGCAAGCGGTATTTACCCTGAAGCTAAAGCTTTAAGATTGTCTTCTGTCAAAAGAGTAAAAACTACAACTGGATAAAACATGCGCGATAATTATTCTTTATAATGAACTTCTTTAATTATTCTGTATTATATTGAAGTCTATCAAATCATGAAAATTTATTACTTTAAGGAAACACATCTATATTTTAATCCATAATTAAACAAGATTTATGGTTTTGAACATTATATTTTTGTCATTTATGCAATCCTCTTCTGCCTTTTAAATATATTTAAAATGGAATACGCAAGGTTATCCGCTGAGACCTTTACTTTTAATCTTTACGAAGCTCATGTATCCAAAATTTCTTTAAACAGTCTTTACAGGTAAAACAGTTATGAAGCTAAGGAATGGATACATATGAATTGAATTTACGAATGGAATCTTTAAACAAAAATGTAATAAGAGTGAAGCATGATATATTACAAACTTAAATATACATTGTACTTAGAATTACATTTCAATATTTGATTAGACAGAAAACCAAGAAAAGGGAATTTATTGTTAATTATCTTTTTTTTTAAGTTTTTGACATTAGTTAAAGTTTTAATAAAGATCTACAATAAATACATAATTAAAACTTTAAAATATCTGTTTAGATGCTAAAACAATAATTAACGTGAATGCAGCTCCACATCAATATATATGTTTATAGATAATCATAATTTACTAATATACCTGTGGTTGACTAATGACTTATAAATTATTACCTGACATTTTTCTTATCTGTTAAAGTATCATAAATCGCTGTAATGAGATAAGCAGTATATTTTAAATCATTATCATCCATTGCAATACTTTCTTTTTAATGCATTAATCAATCAGTAAAGCTGAAAACGGTATCTTCTAAAATGTAACGTAGTATTGGACAAAAAATATGAGGCATGATTGTCCATGAGACAGCCACCCACCAAATGACAGTAGAATTTAAACTTCTACAGGTCCCTTTACGGCCGTTTATTGGCTCAGGGATGCTTTGACGGCCATGCAAAGTTACTGTTATTACAAAAAATGTGATAGTATTTGTTAGGGTAATAGTACATAAATGCAATCACGTACTGTTTACTATTTTATTTTTTATTGATAACTTTTTGATGTTGTGTAAAATCATATATTATATTAATATATTTTTCATGCCCCAGGTTTGCAATACAATATCTAGAACATAATATTCTTATCAACTCTCAAATCACAAATGGTTCGCTTTTTTAGTCTAGCATAAACACGAGTTCTTTTACCGGTAACATTAGCCTGGGACTAAGAAACACAGGGATATGTAACTCGGGTCAATATTTCGCGAGCCTCGCCGTTCCATGTTACCTGTACACGACTGGATTTTTGAGCGATTTCTTTGTTGAAACATAGTCAACTTGTGCCGAGGT
>JAULBM010248818.1:0-16848 GCA_032357055.1 Geukensia granosissima
TTCCATGAGGTTTTAATATGTTGTGCCTGGGTCATGGCACTTTCAGAAAAAATAAGTGTCACTGAAACTGAACTTCAAGTAAAAATTTTATTAGCAAAAATGTTATAATGGCCGCCTATGGGATTTGATTTACTCTAGTTCAGCCTGTAAGCTTCAGACGTTTATAGACTTCGTGTACGCTTCAAATCTGGATGAAATTGTCTAAATGCAGTATTTTCAGGTAGAAATATATAATATATTGGAATATGTATATTACATTTGGCAATCACTAAATCTATTGTTTCAACATGGTGACTATTTGGGGGCTTTCTTTACGAATAATCTAAGTTACAACAAATAGATTGTGAATTTTAGGGACAAGGGTCACCATAATTTTATGTTCCCATGTAAGTTATCTTCAGTCAATATAAGGATAAGGTTGGTGTCTTTCCAGCAAATTGTTCCTTATCTTCTTATGTAAAAATGGCATCTTTTTGCTATCATTCTATGTTCTTTTATAAATTATTTTCAGCTAATGATGACTGTGCACTGTTAGAACTTGATAGATATAACATAGATAGAATCTGTTTAAAAGATTTACCTATAGACCTTAATCAGCCTGCTGTAAGTATCTTATTAGTTGATTTATGGCTATTCGCTTTCTAGATTTTTATAGCACATACCAGTATTTTACCTTCCATTTTGGCTATAATAATTGTGCTTTACATACAGAAATAGAAGGTGTTGTATGATTACTATGAGTCTAGAGGTTATCATAAAGTCTTCCCTAACAGAGAAATATCCACAGCATTTCAAGGTAGCAATAATCATCAAATTAAGTTTACAATGTAAAACAAGTAACAGTGAAACAATAAAACAACATTGACTGGTCAGCAGAATTGTACATAATAATGACTTATTGGAAAACAGAAAATGTGAGAAGACACACATAAAACTGCCACACACAAATCACTGGAGTTTTGTAATGTATTCATATATGTAAATAAAAATACAACATGTTGGCATATTAGGCAGCTACATGCTGTTTAGAAAAAAAATTAATTGTCATAAAGCAAGGCCACTTATAAATCATCTCCCCTGATACCACTGTGTCAGTTCAGTGGAATGTTCTATGAGAAGTCCTGTTTCAAAATTATACCTGGCATCAAGATGACTGTGATGATTGTTGAAGGTCTTTTGAGTGGTGCTTTTTCAGATGCCATCCTAAATCCAAGATCACTGTAAATGCCAACTTTAAGTTTACTTATCACCCAATTGTACATGTGTATTGGATTTACTATCTATTATAGATTCAAACCCATTGATGGAATGCAATCAAACTTTGTAAGCAAAGTATTGGATAGACCCTCCTCCAAACTTTGTTTGTTATCTCTTCACCAACAAAGATGGCCACCACATTCAAATTAATTTTAATTCAGGACCTATTGGAAAATTAGAAAAATCTTCAAGGCAAAAACTGCTGGCTCATTTCAGGACTCAACTTAAAATGATCATTAGGTTTTCCCATTTCAAAAATGTTTGTTGACCTTGTTCACCATCCTGGATTTCTGTTGGGCTTCAGATTAGTTAAATTACATTTCACCAAAATTAAAGCTATTCAGTTTAAATTTGGCTTAGGGGCATCCTTAAACTGAATTGTCAGAGTTGCTGAAAATCATCTGTCCAGAGCATGTTATGTAGGGTCCAACTCCACTAGCTTTATTCTTGGAATGATGGCTGGCAGTGCATTATGGCTTAAGGCTGCATAAAAATATACAGGCTGTCTGCTGAGTCTGATCATAAAGTAATCATAATTTGTTAGTGAAACTGGTCCTTTGGCTTTGAGCTAGGAGATTATAATATAAATTACCAATCATTACCAGTAACCACTATACAATACTAAAAAGCAGAAAAATTAAATTATTCCTGCTCATTAAGATCCCACATAATTTAACAAAAATTTTATCACAGGATGCTTATTAGAATCAGCAAAACTGGAATTTTATCAGGTCCAGTTTGAAGTATTTTTTTGTTTCTGTAGTTTTTAAAACACCCTTTATAAATAATTACAACTTCCCTCTCCTACATGAAATGTCTCTAAATATCAAATTGTTGTTTTCTCAGATAATTGTTTTTTCTTTGATCATGCAATACCAGCAGTTTGTGGGGCTCTTGAGGATTTCAATCAGAGTCAAGGTGAGGGGGCTCTTATGGAATCACAGGTGCTTCATATGAGGAATATTAGGTATTTAGACATTTCACTAATTGACTCTGTATCAGTGGATGGGGTCTTTATTATATAACATGTTATATGTCAAATTTCTTTGCAGGAAAAATTGATAAACATGTTTGTGAAGCAATTAGACACCACTGACCCTACAAAGAAAGTGTTCAATATTGATTGCTCAAATACTTCTATACAAAAAGACTGCCTCACTAAGGTAAGTTGCTAAAGTATTCAATACAGACTGCTCAAATACTTCTAAAGAAAAAGACTTCCTTATCAAGGTAAGACAAATCTTAATTATAAATACCATTGATCTTGTCTATTAACCCTTTTACCGATTATTTCCCAGAGCAAAGTAAATCTGGGACGAAGAATTTCTTGGCAAAGGCAACACTAAATGTAAATCCATAATGAATTTTGATATTGAATTTGACAAGTAGGTTTATATAAGAGAGGTAAATCCAACCTTTGAAAAACAGATGAAATTGATGCAAGACATTTACCACTAAGCAACTTTTATTATGGACTTCTTTTAGCAAAATCTTGATAAAAGTACTTAAATTTGCAATTTACAGCACAACATGAAGAAAGAAAAATTAACTTGCCTATATTTTGTTTGACTTATTAGAAAGTAATGCATATTTAATGTTCAGTGGCCAGTCTGTCTTGCAAGTGTTGTTTACAAACAGAACATTTAAGTTCCTTTGTGAGGTCATGATTAAATGTTTTCACAGAAATCTTTGGAAAAACAACAAAATTAAAAAGTGATTTTTTTGCAAAGTTATATGCTTTCAAAATTCTTTAAACTTACAATTGTAGATTGATACAAGTTTAAGGTGAAAAGAGCATTAAGTATTACCCCTGTCTGTTTGTATTTTCTTCAATTTCGTTGAAGATTTCTCTGCTTGTGTATGTTGGATTGATCTGATATTTTGTCTGAAGCATTATCAAGGTCAGTTGTACCATGCAGTCCTCTTTTTAGGTCTGCCATATGTCTACTTCCTGTTTGCCCAGAATTGATTGTATTTCCTGCAGTTAAATTTTTGTCGAAGATTTCTCTGCTTGTGTATGTTGGATTGATCTGATATTTGGTTTTAAGCATTATCAGGGCTAGTTGTACTGTGCCTCTCTTTTTTAGGTGTTTCATATGTCTACTTCCTGTTTGCCCAGAATTGATTGAATTTCCCTGCTGTTAAATTTTCGTCGAAGATTTCTCTGTGTATGTTGGATTGATCTGATATTTGGTTTGAAGCATTAGCAGTGTGAGTTTTATTGTGTCTCTTGTTTTCGGGTCCAACATATTTCTACTACCATTTACTTTTGTTCATTATACTAATTAATTAAATTTTTTTAGCCTCCTATAATGTCTGTATAGGAACTGACAAAGTTTTGACACACTTTTTTCAGTCTCTGTGTTGATGGACAGTTTGATAAAAAATATTCCATTGGTCTAGAATGGTTGTGCTGTCAGTAACTTTAATCTATCATAGCTTCTGTCTTTATAAAACCTTGGTATTGTTGCCCTCTATAGAGTTTGCTGTAAAATTCCCTTTTTTGTTTTTACTGAAATATCATTCCTTTCATTTTATTTTAAAATGCACCATGTGATACAAATTGCAAAATGTTGTTACTTAAAATATAAAAAAGATATAAATTACATTTTCAGGAATTTAAGAGAAAAATATGTTTTCAAGACTTTGGTTCATACGAACTGAAGAAATTTGCACCGCTTCACATTCCTGGCAAAACGAAACCAACAAAGTTAAAAGCAATAGCTTCTACAGAAAATGAGCTATGTTTATTTCCTGAGGACACACCCATTCTTCTATGTCAGTGGATTGTAAGTGTCATGAGGACAGCTAGGGAAAAGTAGAAGATGGTACCAGTAATTCACAAATGATTGAATAGGTTATGGCAATAATTGAAGGTTTAAATTTTTTAAGGTTCCAGATTTTCAGTTCAAGACATACATAGTACTCAAGGAAGGCACTTTATAAGTATAGCTGTATTTGACAGAAGTTTCAGTATTTCAAAATATCACCTAGAAAGTGCTTTCTTTGGGTGCACAAAAGGCTGTTGTAAAATGGCACTAAAACAAAAATATTTCTTGGTAATTTCTATTTGAATTTGAGCTTTTAGCTTAAAAAATATTTTCAGTTTATGGAATATTTATAATAGTAGGTAGTTGATATGTACTTTATTATGCAATTGTTATCGGTCTAACAGTTCCAACCGGTAGACTTTTATTAGTTGTGATGTTTACCTTGTTGAAGGCATAATACACTTGTTATGTTACATCCATTTAATTAAATTAAAAAAGATGAAAAATTAAGTTAGGTCAGATAAACCATGAAGTCAATTCTAATAGGCTTGGATAAACGAGGAAGTATATTATATTAACCATTTTTGGTGGTCCCAAATTTTTAATTTATTATTTTACCTTTTCTTGAAATCAACATTTCCATTCATGTTATCTGTGGATACTGATAGTAGGATAATAATAGTTACCAATCAAGTTTCCTGAGAGTGGAATGGGTAGCAATCTGTGTTTCAGTTTTATTTTACCTAGTACTGCTGCTTTGTGCTTTGATGAATACAACTCATCGAGTTTTCCGTGGAATCTTGGGCAACATTGATTAGGTTTTACTTGAGATGAAATGGCCTCGAAAAGAAATTCCACCTATAGCCTGATCTAGTTTTACTTGTGATAACAGCAACTAGTTTTACTTGAGGTAAAAATGGCTCCTAAAAGAAATTTTTACCTCATCCAGTTCTTCAGAGGGATTTTTGAGTAAAAATCATTATTTCAGTTGTATTTGAGGTAAAATGGCCCCTAAAAGTAATTTCCACCTATCCAGTTTTCCAGAGAGATTTTTGGGTGGGAATACTTAATTCCTTGAGATAAAATGGCTCCTAAGAGTAATTTCCATCCATTCAGTTTTTCATATAGATTTTGGGGTAGCAATCCTTGATTGAGTTAAACTTGAGTTAAAGGCTCCTTACAATAATTTTCACCTATCCAGTGGATAGGGAGATTTGGGTGCCAATCCTCTATTCAGTTCTACTTAAATAAAACAGCTCCCATCAGTTATTTCCAACCATCCAGTTTTTCAGAGAGATTTTTGGGACTGCACCTTCATTCATTTTTTTGGCCTATATATGTACCTATTTTAAATATGTTTTTTCCCTTGACCTTAATTCGTGAACAGCTGTTAAGTTAAGCTTATTCCTTTTTGTATTGATTATTACGGGTTTTGAATTTTTGGGATATTATTGACCTTATTATAGAGGTATGTAAATTGTAATATTTTAAGACATATGTATGAACATATATATTCCTCAATGTTGTTTTTATATGTGATATGGTTAAAGTTTTTTAGCCTTCCAGACACCTTCTATTTCTGTAACAAAAATCCCACCCTACTGACAACTAAGATTTAACTCCTGGTATAGATATTCAAATTATTTTTTCAAGACATTATTGACAGAATATAAAAAACAACGAGGCTTCAGACTTTTTAAGATAAGCCAGATAAGTGTAAAATTATTTGTTTGGCCCAAATGAGATTGAAATTTTTCGAAATTTTCTGTGATCGATAAAGTTGTTCATTGTTTTTAACTGGGACACAATTCATTTCCATGATTTGTCCGGTATGTCAAGTTCAACGAATTTTAATATCAGTTTATATGGATGCATTCTTATCATTGAAATCCATCAATTCTGAATCCATTTATCTTTATTATTTGACAGTTATATTGTTTTCATGTATCCACAAAAAAGGCATCGTGTGAAAACAAGTAGTGTTCAGATGTCATTCTTAAAGCATTGCCTTGATTCACTTCCATTTACCAGAGTTGGAATACTAGCCTAACACCCAAACATGTGATTGTTAATTTCTGGGGAGGGGAGTCTTTTGACTGGCTATATGGCAAAAAATTGTAAATTCAAGATCAGGGCTGGTGATTTTTTAGGCCAATTTCCTTCCCTGTCATTTCACTATGTATGATGTCTCAGTTAAAGAAATAAAGACATGTAAGAAAACAATTACTGTCTTTTGTATTGGTTAGGTATAACTCTTTTATGGACATAAGAAATTAATAGCCTCAGCCTAAAAGCTCTGGTTATTTTTGATATTCTAGGTCTATGAAAACTCATTTGACCTTAACAAAAGATTGTTAATTGTTTAAAATTTAACAACTAAGTCAAGTTCAACAGTTAGGAAAACTGACTCCACTTGGCAACTCCCTAACAGTAACTTTAGTTCACATTTTTGTTGGATTTTACTGTTAATCCTACAAAACAGTTTCTAAGAAGTTTAATGCAAGTTTTTTTAGAATATTTAAATTGGTGTATTTTTGCATTTTAAACATATTAAATGATGCCTTAAATAGTTTGTTTATTTAATTGTGAATATATGAGTCGAAAACTGTAAAATGTATTTTTTATTTTGAGATCCTGTGGCAGTAGCTATATCCCTTGTTCATACTTCTGCTTGGTTTTATTTCAGTATTTTTTTATTAATATTTTTACCGGGCATTATTTATTACCTGCATAATATTGAATGTTTGTATTTTTTGTATCTATTGAATTTTTTAGTTTGTTGTAAAAATATTTCTTTTTTATTTTGTTGTTTTGTATTCTTAGTTTACCTTATTTGTTTTCCAAAAAATATGACTATACATCACTTTAAAGTACTTTTACATGAACTCACAGTTCTGTCTATAAAACTGTATAAAATGGTTTTGAACCTTCAGAAAATGATATTGTGTTTTACACACCCTTTACAGCAAGAAGCAGTGCTATCTGCATTGTAGTAAGCTGATCCATTTTTTTCCAATACACAATTATCAGATTGCCGCTAAAAAGTATACTGAGCAGCCAAATTAATGCCATAATGTTGCTTATTCATTTACACACAATCTGATCATCATATATTGGGATAACAATAGAAACAGCTATTCGCTGAGCAGATAGCACTGCTTCCTGCTGATTGCTGTAGAGGGTGTGGTATAGGTAAATTAAAAGAAAAATTGGTATTTGTTTAAATTTTTGTTTGTTTTGTTGTTTAAATTAAATTTTTGTTATTTTCTGATAATTACTTTGTCCTCCCAAGGCACAATGCTTGATTTACATAATAGAATTTAGAAATAGACTTGTGAGTAAATATAATTTCAAATACAGCAGGATATGATAGACTTGTGAGTAAACGTCATTTCAAATACAGCAGGAAAGACTACACATTTTTTATGATGTTATTTGATTATAAAACTTTATTTTGTTAAAGTTATATTCTTTGTGCAATTAATTTTTTTTTACCTTTTTTATTTCTAGTCCCTTCATTATCTTCAGTTTTTAATATTGAATATTTTGTAATATTTCCGTCCTTATGTTGAAAATTTTTTCACCAAGTGTTTTTTTTGCTATACAATTTGAAGCTTTAGTTCCAAGAGAGTTATTTTAAATTTTTATTGTATTTTTTCAGCCCTAGTTAATGGAAAATACAATTAGTTATATTTATCCATACAATAATATTGGATTATTATATATTGAGTATTTATTCAAGTATATTTTGATTGAAAGATATGTAGGGCTTTTCCAGAATTAAATGTAAGAGGATGACAATTGTATTAAAATTTAATGAGTGATGAATATTTTTTAAGCGATTCTCCAACAAGTACAGAAAATGAAAAATTATTTCATTTATTCTGGACCAGTCCTAAGTTCTTTCAGTGGTAAAGTGTAACCATTAAATATGTTTTTGCAGTCCTTTATTGCCAAATCATTGGTAAATCAGGGATCTCATCTCTAACTGTAATAGCTAGATAATAACTGTATTTTATATGGATAGCTGATTTGAGTAGTGTGATCTTTTTCTGACATTACCTGAGGACTTGACAGTTATCATAGGGTAATACCAGTTTAGGGGGATCTACCAAAAAAGAGTAAAGTCAGGCCAGAAATATGTTTTGTCTCCTTGAACATGTGTGACAAATTTAAAGCCCTGATTAGAACAATGGTGGTAGTATATATAATATGGTGTTATTTTAATTGTCTTCTCAACCACAATATGTACTAATAAAAAATAAAAATGTTTTTGTTGGAAATTTTTATAATGGAAGACATGTCTTTTAAGGTTTAATGATAATAGGACAGATGATGATTCCCATCCTGAAGTTCTTGTACTAATGAAACTTTTAACAAATTACATCAATATTATGGTGATATACAGATGTTATTTTAAGGTTACAATAGCATCATTATCCATTGTTTAAATTCACAGTGGTATCATCGTCTGTTTCCTAAAATTAATACTCATTGCTTACTTTTAAGTTGAATATAAGGTTATTAAAGAAGAACATATTGCTTATTGTATAAATAATTGCCATTCTGGACTCAAAATATTGACATGTTGAAATTAATTTATGCTGCAGTGGGAGGACCTGTTCATTTTGTCAACAATTTAATATGCAGTCAATATGAACTTAAAGATCAAAGAACTAAGTTGGTCAAGAGGTCTCAATACATTGAGTCACGGTGAAGATCTGCGACTTTATTTACACACATATATTATTTTGTATATAACTTTTACAGATTAGAGAGTTCGTTGATAAAAAAATCCTGTGGATCACAGGAAACAAATGTCACATCCAAGTATAAAAGTGCTCCCTGACCTCTTGTATGTTTTAAATACAGTGGCCTGAGCTACCGTATTGTGTTATAAAGTCCAACATACACCTTAATATCATTCTTGTTTTGCTTATTTGTATTTTTATGTTTTGATGATTGTGAATTGTTTGTAAAAGTTTTACCAAACATTTTTGCATTCTGATCATTCAGTTATGTACATTCCAGATTGATTTTTTTTACAGTATTTATAATATATAAGTAGTTAGTATCCACATTGGAAAGCAGTGCTACACTGCCTGTATTAGAAATGAATTGCAATACTACACTGCTTTTAATTGAAGGACTAATTCCTTGTTAGATACTGAACTATATGTTGAACTGAAATTTTATTAATTTCAGAATATGATGTTAATTTTTTTATTAAAAAAAATTTGATATTTTATTGGATAATCAGAAAAACATAGGTCACAGCTATTAATTTTGATTTGTTTTACGTTGTAAAGAAGCCCTTATGCAGACCAAAAGTGTTATCTATTTAGTATAATAACATTCCAGCTTAGATATTTGGTGTACTGTTATAACATGTAGTAACTACTCAATACTTGTAGTCTAGTCAGATGTTTGTTGATGATTGTACTGTTTTAGTGAGAAGCATACTCATACCTTGTAACGTCTTCATTTTTATTTTTTTTTTATTACAGTTATGGTATTATTGTATATTAAATATGTTAAAATTTACAGAAACATTATTGCACATGTTTCAGATTTAAGTATATTTTCATGTAAGGATGCAACAAACTTCATTAAATGGGTTAAATTCCAAATTTTTCTACATTTTATATTTTTTGAGGTAATATATTTTCACTGATCAGTTTATCTCCCTTTCTCTTGAACTGTGGAATCTCTTTCATCTGGTTGAAACACTCCTATTTGACATGATGAATGAAACTTTCATAGAATATTTTATTACTAAATGTGTTTGCACACCTATTTTATGTTTGCATCTGAAAGATATTTGGGTTTCCCATAGCAAAACATCCTCTGACATTTCAAACCTGATTTGCAACATCTCTTAGAATGAATTTTATGGAACTTTTAATCTTTATTACAAATAGGCATTGTGCATGTCCTATCTAAATTTTGGATCTGAAAGATATTGAGGGTTTCATGTAGCAAACCAAAGAATCACAAACAAATCTGAATATAGTACATGAACATTTATAGCATTGAACAAAAGTAATCTCCAGTTTTTTTATAAGGTATGTGTTTGGTTCTCACCAAGAAAGGACATTAAGGTTTATCTTATTGCATTGTTATTTTTACAGTAGTTGTTATACTTTAATAAACACTCAAGTTCCAGATTATTTTTTTTTTCTCTTCAACACACACTGTATATTTAATGTGAAAAAATGAATTTGAAGACAGGGGCAAGACAGAATTTGTTAAATCAGATGGTCAACAAGACCATGGCCGACAAAAAAGGAATTAAAGGCAAACATAGTACATACAACACTACACTGAAAACTAAAGCTAGAGGGACATTAACCCTACAAAAATCAGGGCTAGTTCAGGTTCTCTGGAAGGGTAAGCAGCTCCTGCTCCACAAATGGCATTCATCATGTTACTCTGTAGACAAAAGCTGGTGTAATGTCACAACTGGTGTAGGATCGGTTTGTAATCACAACAGTTGAAAGATATCCATTGTATTTTGTTAAATGTATATTTTGTACTGGTCAACCAAATCATGATGGCGACTGAAAAATTTCTCGAGTGATGACTTTAATCTTTTCTTGAGAAACCCTTGGTTCAGTATCTTTCTTGTCAGCAGCAAGCCTCTATCCTGATAGGAAGCACAAGCCTTGGATTAGCGTATCAACTTAGAAATATACACTATTTATACAGGTGTGGCTGGAATGTTGCTTGACATGAACAGAAAGTAAACAATTAGAAAAAAACAATCTCTTTTCTGTATAAGTTTTGTTCCTAACCTTCCCTTTCTGTCAATTACTAAGTATGAAGCAGACATTTCTGTTTCTGTACTGTTTTCAAGTTCAATTGGATTGATTTGATCAACATAGTCACCAAATTTAGAATTATTCTGTAAAAACATCATTATATAGTGTAACATGAAACCGAAAGCAGAAGGTATGACGTGTGAAAGTTAGCTTCCATTATTATATTTACTGGTTTTTTTAGCCATAACATCTACCTAATTTCTGATGCAATTTAAAAACCCATGAGCCACGTTTGAAATGAATCTTGTGTCACGTGACCCTGTGTAACACAGAAAAAGGTTTATTAGTCATTAATTGTTATTTGCTCACCATTTTTTATACATTGGTTTCACGTTTTATATTTTGGGGCCTTTTACAGCTTCTGAAATGGTGTAGAATCTAATTCATTGTTGAAGGCCTTAATGTGACTTGTAGAAGTTTAGATTCTACTGTTCTTTGGTGGATGACTTGTCTGTTGGACAATCATGTCACATCTCCTATTTTTATAAATCCAGAGTATCAGTCATAGGCCATTCCTTTCCCTTGAAAAAGGAAACATATTAAGTGACTGTGTATCTACCCCATATTTCAATAAAAACTGGAATCTAGAATTTGAAATAAGGTTTTGTATGTGTTGGAATTCTACATATGTTGGGCGACAGGACGACCAAAAGTCACATAGTCAAGAAGATTAATGCAACCATAGAGCATACCTAAAGCCTTTTAAAGGTACCAGGTTTATATATATTTTTCATTTAAAACGGTCTTTCTGAGTGGTCCGTAGGCGGCCAGTTACAAGGCTAAATTTTCCGCCCCTATCCAACCCGCAATTTTTCCAGTGGCAGTCTAAAAGTCCCTTACCTACCGGTCCGTTTGTGACATTCTACATATTGATTTATTGTTTGCGAGCTTGTTTCCGTCCTGAATATGCATGAAATATTTGCCACTGGACGTTAAACAACAATAAATCAATCAATCATTTTGGAATTCAAATGTGATTAAGTTTGCAGTTTACAGTCACAGTGAAATTCGTTTTTTCGTTTTTGAAATCATATGTTCAAAAACGTGAAATATATATCAATTTTATATATTTTTCAACCTGCAAAGTAAAAATCTGGAACAAACTGAAAATGAAGAATCATAAGAAGAATACAAAAAGAAATTTGAAATGAAGTAAAAGAGAAAATTGAAAACAAGGAATAGGAAAACATTCTGAAATATTAAGCATCACCTGTTCTGTAAAATAAACATCTACTGTAGTATAGTTAAAGTTCTACTAATTCTATAAATTAATTCTTGCTTTAGTCTTAATTTTCAAAAGTAATGGAAAAATGTTTTCAACCAACTTAAACAATGTTATTTACCCATATGTATGTTCATTTTCGATTTCGGTTCTACCCTTTTAGATATATGTTGTCTCCCCAATTTTTACTATGAATGATCTGGGTAAAAGTTAACAAAATCGGGTTTTGTACGCAATGAAATTTTGTTTGTTTTTTTTGTTTGTTTGTTTTTTTTTAAATTTCTGTCTTTGATTAGAAGCTGATATTTATTCTACAGCTTGTTTCCTGGTATTTGATTAACGGTTCTTGTCTATACAGCTGTAAAGAATGACTTTTGAGATATACAAATTTAACGGTAGCATGGACAGTCCTAAACTAAGTGTCTCCGGTGTGTTTTCTATTTTTTTCACAGTTTTTTGTTACTACAGAACAACTTGTGCAAGAAGAGAATTTATCATACTCTATCATTCTGTCTTTCTGTCTGATCTTAATTCAATTATAGGGCGGTATACATTTGTGAATAACATTTGTTTTCAGCTGCAACTGTTCATAATTTGCAAATATTGCCTACTGATTACGAGAACACTAATATCTTTAATACTAATAATGAAAGAATATGTCGTATTTAATACATATCTTACCTTCATACGAACAAACAAAATGGTGCTTGTAGGAGCAGTCAGTCGTTCGAAAATGGTACTCGGCATAAACATCAAGTCGAACACAATGTCTGGTTTCTGTGTAGTATGGCTCGTTTTGAAACCATTTTGTCCATGAGGCTCTGACTCCATTACTCCATGTGAAGTTGTTGATACTCGGGGTAAACGTAAGACCGATGTAAACATCTGCATCAGCTGTATACCTAACATATACAATATAATTTATAAACGTAAGACCGAAGTAAATATCTGCATCAGCTGTATACCTAACATATACAATATAATCTTTAAATGTAAGACGATCTTAACATCTGCATCAGCTGTATACCTAACGTATATAATATAAATGATAAACGTAAGACGATGTAACCATTTGCATCATTTAAAAATAAAAAATTACCAATGTTAAATAAAGATAAAAAATTAAGGTATGCTATATGTACATTTAAAGGAGTAACCTCTCATCAGTAACATACGAAGTCAAAGATTCAAATACAGCAAATTCTATATTTGTCTTTCGTTTGTTTTTGTTTAATTGAAAATGTTAGACGGTGTTGACATCTGCATCACTTGTATATCTAACATATATACTATATTAAATATTAATACAAAATAAATCATATATGGAATAAGGTGCAAGCACATTAACAATTAACACATATTATAAACATAATAAATGTAAGACCATGTAAATATCTGCATCATATATAATATAAATCATATATGGAAAACGGTGTAAACATCTAAATCAGCTGTATACCTAACATAGGATATATAATTCAAGCATTTTTAGTTTGCAAGCATTTCATTGTGAATAAATGAATTGTTCTTTGTACTAGACTGACACATCAAGTCGGATATTAATGAACAGGCCAACAGATCGAAAGAAAAATGTAACAAATCTCCGTCACATTATTCTACAATTGACCTTATCATTCTTTGGTCTTGCCACCGAATGCTCAGGGATTGACGAAGAAGCAGCAAATACTAATTATATGTTTTTGGATTTGATCATAACGGGGATCGAATCAACGATCTTCCCGAAGTGAGAACGCTAAATTTGAATAAATCGTTATAATTGAAAACATAAGCCGAACTTGCTAACAAGCATTTGTTCCTTTTGTTTTCGTTTAATCTTTTAGTTTGTTTCAAATTTGTCTTGTCTCTTTGGACTTTGCACTTTTGATATCTCACATGGGTATTATACACTGGACTGACGACAATCAACATGGTAATTCAACGATTATAAGGAAAGCTCAAAATAGAGAAAAAATATAATGGAAAAGTTTTACAGCGATGGCGTCTTATATTGAAACCACTGATTGGAATACATATAAATAAAATAATACCTATTTCCACCCGTGATGGCATATACAACCTTTTCCCATTTTTCTTGAGAATCAACCACTGCTAATAACTGTCCATTAGCCCTACATATTTCATCTGCTTCCTGCCATGTGTACCCATTGGAATTGTCTTTATAATGGGTTATTTCCCATGAAACAGCACATTCTGTAAATAGTGATAACAACACCATCTTAAGATAAACGCTCTCGAAAAAGAAAAACAACAGATGTGTTCATTTTTTGTAGAAATACAATGCCTTAGAAATAAATATAACGTCAGAGGTTATGAAGAATACACACGCATGAGGATTGCTAATTTCGGTTAAAAATGTTAATTTTTAATTGTTGTAACAAAATTTTGTAAAATTTGAGCATACTGTTATTTTTTATTAATTTTTAAACTATTTAAAAAAACCCGGAAAATCGCCATGACTTGGTGATTTCTAAAGTTTAACCTTTCCTTGTAAATTTCGATAGGACTATAAACATTACCTTCTTACCTATGTGGAATAGGTTTTCAATTTTCGGTCCCAAATTTGTAAATTCAGAATTTAAATCGGCGACTTGCCAGAAAAGGATTTATTAAATTTTGATTTTCCAATTCCTGACCTACATTTTGTTTCTTTAAAACAAAATTCTATTAATTCTGTTGATTTTCAATTTTCATTACATTTAGCATAACAGGGAAAACGCATATTGGACCCCACTTCTACAGAAAAGTGCTTATTTTATAGTCGATTCCAATTATGCTCATTCATAAATGTTTTGGTCATTCGTTTTTCAACACCGAAGCGTCAACTGTTCCAACGAAAAAACTGAACAATGAAGATTTTAGTTTTGTTTACTTAAGGGTTCAATAGTAATTTAATATTGAATTAAACAAATAGTTGCCTATATGAATTTTTGATGCATTTTGGAACATGTTCTGTTTTTTCATTTTTTTTGTAGAATTATTTTAAATGTTGGCCTCATCTTTAGAACTATTTTAAAACATAATATCCATGTCGAAATCTTTAGGGACAATTTTTACGATTAACATGTTTATATATGTACGTCGCTGCATAATGTTAAGATAATATTTTTATGTTGTATGGTTTGAAACAAACAGAGATACAAAACATGATTACAGTTTAACAAGACCGTCTTTGAATTTCTGCATTTTCATTCAAAGCCAAGAAGCGTGCAATTCAAAGAGTTTCCCGTCAAGAGATACAATTTCAAAATGATCGCATCCAAACGGGATATCGGGAGCAAAAAAATTCAAAATTTGATGATTTTTTTTCTTTATTTTCTTTCATTTTTGCGAGAATTTGTAAAGATTTTGAAATGTAGGCAGATAACGTCACGAGAATCTAAAACCATAATTTCGAAAAAATGTGCATCTCCAGAATTTACTTTTTTGATGAATTTTAGTATTTCAAACAAAAGAACGAAAACAATGCAGTCAGACCTTAATTGATCTGGTAATGTCGGTGTCGGGATTCTTTTTTTTTTTGAAAGAGTATAAAAAAAAACGTTTCAGTAACAAAGTGTAAACATAAAGAAAAAACCATGCAGATACAACATGCAAATTAAATTTACATATTCCACCAAATATGTAGTGCTTTATTCCGTTTGCAGAACGGCCAAGACAATCACTTCAGAAAAAAACAACAATAGGAAGTGTTACTCGTGTTGTTATAAAGTCGAATCAAAGAGATAATCCATTGTCGTTGCCTTGCTTTTATTTCATCTACTTTTTTAATTGACTAAAACAAAGTCTGCACCGCCAAGAGATGATACCGACATTTACAGTAATATAACTTCCTGTATCAAAAAGTTGTCATAATCCTAATGGTGACGTAGTAATGATTTAAAGAATTTTTCCCTCACATATGTGTTAATCTAAAAATTATAAATCATATCTAATTAAGAACTGAATGATCAATTTTATTAACAAAACTTACTTTATTAAATGCTCTACCAATCTCACAAAAATTGAAAATGCAAAAGATTTTATCTGAAACTATTTGAAGGATTTTTTAAAACCATCCGTTGGTCGTCAGTCGTCGTTTACTTTTACATTTCTATCTTCTATAAAACCGCTAGGCCAAATGGAACAAATCATCTATTGAATGACCTTTACAAATTATCCTCGTTTTCCTGATCGAACTACAATGGAATGTCATCGTTTCGTCCCGATAGAATCGCAATCATGGCTCCCACAGGCATTACTATTTTTGAATTCCTGTGCTTATTAAGTTTTCCCCGTCGAAACCGCCAGTGCTATGAAGATGATTTGTGTTTCTGATCGGCTGATTAAAAAAATGTTCTTCTCCGATTCACGATACTAAAGGAACTGAAACTGTTTTGGAAGGATCTTTGGGAGATCCTTTACACAGTTTTCTGTTCTCATCTATTTCGGAAAATAAATATGGCCGCCATGCGAAATTCTTCACTGTGACTTGATAATTGTCAAACTCAGTTATTCTGATTCTGATAAACTAAATAAAGTAAACAATTTTGTGCAGCATCCTTAAGGTGTTCTATAAATTTTGCTTATTTTGTTCCGATTCAAACATTGCTGTCATAGGAAATTTATGTTCTTGTCAGATGCAGACTTCTGAGCCTCTAATTTTTCAATAACCAAAAAGATATTTGGTGACAGATGTTGTATTCATCAATATCTAAATATCTGATTTAGATTAGCGTGGAAACGTTTATTTTTCAAACGATTTAGTAGCAAAACTTGT
>JAULBM010248929.1:0-16846 GCA_032357055.1 Geukensia granosissima
TGGTTAAAGTTTTGTTTTCTGACAATAACTCAGATGTTTTTGAATGGAATTGATTGATATTTTGAACATTAATAGATGTATATGTAAGGTACTGCACAACGCAAGAATTATAACTCTGTTGTGCGTATTGTTGTAATTATCTCCCCTTGAATCAGGTATGTCTTGTATGATAACATTGAAAAATCCGGCTTTAATGCGGTTTCTGCATATCTCATTCATCGATTGCAAATTTTATAAAAAAAGAAATGAAATTTCCACCTCCTTTGCCGTTACATTTGACTAGGAAAAATAATTTATTTTTGGATTTCAATTGATCTTATTCTGAACAATTTTATTTTACATCAACCTCTAACAAAAAACAACTAGCGAAAACAAAAGAATTTTATTAAAATCATTGAAATCATAAAGCATAAAATCTGTTTTCTCCCAAAATACGGAAGCAGCTTACCACAGATATTATTAACTTGAACTTGATGCTCACACATGCAATACTTACAGTAAAGTTAAGAATATATTACAGTTTTAAACAATGCATTTAATCTTTACCTCTTACAAATTGAAATTTGATCAACCTGGAAGCCAAACCTTTATTAAGAGAACCACTGTCTTATGCAACCTTTTTTTAGTTTTTCCCTTTGAAGGTCACAGAAGATAGGTTTGACTGTAGTTCTGTAATCATATTTTTAGAATAAGATTTTTTTCATGAATTTTCTTTTGCGAAAAATTACCTCATTGTCCTTTTATCATTTATACAGTAAGTGTATCGCACAAATATCTAAATATAGACACAAATACATGGTGAACATTATAATTCAGCAACTCATTTCCATTCCATTTTTGAAAAAAAAAATTACATTACAGGTCAATGGGAAGAGTTTTTCCTTTTGGGCTAGGTGTAATTGTTACATCTTATTCATAATAATTTTTTGTTAAGTAAATTGTCAAACAAACAAAATTGATCATTTGTAAAATACCTCAGTGGTAATGTTGCAAGTGATATGGAATATGCCGATCTTGTATTTTTAAAAAGCAGCATTACAATACAAAATATCTTTTTTGTCTACTTAGTGGCACATTGTTTAAATATAATAAAACACAAATTGATTGGGAATTGGGGGTGACATCGCATTTGTTGTCCTCTTGATGCAAACTATTGCCCTAGACTTCACCTCAGGTTATAGTTGGTACCTCTGGAACATCAATTGTGCTATTACCTTCATCCCCTAATAGTGAATGCTATAGATTTTGGTCAATCTGACCTCTACTGTTTCTGATTTTGATGGGATTTATTATATTATGTTCCAGCTGAAAGCAAGCAAACAAAATGTTGATTTAACTTTTTGGAAATATAATGGGCAGAAAAAACATAAAGCTTTAATTTTTTATGCCCCGTTACAAATTGTTGCGACATATTAATTTACCCCTGTCCGTCCATTCGTCCTTTCGTCCATCTGGATTTAACATGATCATGGCTTGTCTTGATTTCGAGTTTCCTTTCTAACCCTGCAAACAATGTCTTAATACAAAAATAAATATGTTCTTAATTTGGCAAATCTCACAACTGGGTGCATCAGTGTCTTACAGACACATTTTTTTCAAAAAACTTCACTACTAGCAAATGATTCTGAAAGGTGAGTGCAGGGGGACCTGTAACAACAGAACCTTGTAGTTAATTTTTTTTTCCTATTTTGGTGTTTCAAAGTGACATGTTGCTGAAATGGAAAATGAAGTGAATGTGTTGTTTAAACATTATTTTGTAAATTAACATTTTTTTTAAAGTAAAACTTTTAGTAAAAATGAATTAAGACTTTTAGTAAAATTGCTTGTTTTTTGCAAGTTTATTTTCTAGTTTTATAACCAAACCCTTATCTGAATCTCCTGATAAGCTAAGCCAAAAATGTTGACATACAAAAAATGTGGGGTGACCATAGGACTAGGTGTGGTAAAGTCCCAAAGATTGTAATAGAAACTGTTTCCAATGGAAGCTTAGTTGTATTCTGAGATGTATCAAGTTTATTAAATTTATACATTTTTGAGTTTTCAAACTTTGAAAATATTAGGAAATCAACAAAAACAACCATTCTTTATCTCTTAAATAGCATAATTTAATTATAGAAAACAGAGAGAGCATGAAGTCCTGACTTTAATTGTTTTAAGCACTGTACTGGTAAATAGTTTGTGTAATTGAAATTATAAAGCTAATAATCCCCCAAAATATCATTCTTAAAGATTTCATGTGGAATCATTATTGATATAGAAAAAGGGAGATGTGGTACATGTTTGATGGATTATGAGATAGCATCCAAGCATTTATTTAAAGGTTAATAGTGATAATAATATTTTACATCACAGTATAAGTGAAATAAGGAATCTGTATTAATTGAAAGGTCAAATAATTTTTTCATGAGTTTTAACATATTTGTACAATTTAGCCAGAGGAATTGGTATTTTCTTGGTAAACAAGCTGTCTCAACTGAAGAAGTGGTCTAGAGATAGTAAAACAAACAAGTGAGTTCAGTGAAGTTATTTTTGTAGCGGTTTGTTTGTAAAGGGAGACAATCTATGCAAAATGTTTATAAAATCTTTCTTGGATGCTCTCTATGAGCATCTGGTAAAAAGTACAAAAGGTGCAATTTTACAACAATTTTTAAAGTCCAAGGGCTATAATTCTCACAATAATCAGTAGAGCACAAAGAAATGCAAACTTGATCTGCAAGTTGTCAAGGTTGACCTTAATACAAAAATCAGTTCAATACCTATAAGCAAGTGCAAAAAAGTCTGGAAAACTGTTTGTTGCTGAATAGGAAAATGATGGAAGGTTGGATATGAGTAAAACAGACACTTTGGAACAGGAGCATAAAAACTGGCAGTGTTTCACTTTACCTAGGTTTACCAACTCAGGATGTAAGGCAGGTGCCCATTTTACTGCTAAAAAATAGAAATATCATCCAGATACCACAAAGTAAAGTTATATGTATATATTATATTTGCATTGTTCAGTGACACCAAAATCAGACAGGCTGACTCCTCTTACCCAATGGACACAATCTGTCCAGTTTTATTCAATTCTAATTTCAATGTATTTTTATTCAACAGTTGCGACCAGATACCAGCATTTTCCAAGCAGTTAATAAAGTCTTTCTATGGCCAACAATGTCCCTGACCTCTGATAAAATGACCTCAGGGCAATAGGGATTTTTCTTTTCCTAAAGGACATGAAATTTTAAGTTTGGACAGGATTTTTGAATTCCTTTAAAAGTCATCATTCACAAACCCAAATTTTCTAATACTTAAGAATATTTATATACACTGAAACCTAGACATTTGCATATCAAAGTTTGGTTAAGACCAAATAGTTCCCACAAGTAGTCCTCCTCTCTATTAAGGTAATCAATCCACTTAATAAAGATCTGTTCACTGAAAGAAAGAAATGCTGATGCCTTAACACCATAGCTTAAATGGTGAGCTGAATTTTACTTTGTCATAACTCAGCAAAAATATTTAGAAAAAATGAACTATATCATATTATGACAGATATATAGTGATGGTTGGGGGAAATAAAACTCCAACTCCTCTATCAATTTTTCTATATTTATGAACAAAATGGTGTAAAATCCCCTTGAGATTGAACTTATATTCGACAGTGATATAATAGATTTTCTTCTCCTAAAAATGAAAGATACAATAAACTATGACATATAAAACTTCTAAATCATGGACTTTAGATTGTTCAGGAACTTTTATTAGAAAAAAATTAAGTTTTATGTCCACCTACAGGAGACAAAACAGTACATGGAATGATGACTTAGATACTGAACTGATCTTTTGGTGTGAAATTCTACCTTGATGATCAAGTTACTGATACTTGTACAGGTGCCATGTTGCTTATCTGGTTTTTACTGGTTGTACAGACTTTTGAAATTTCATAACAATTGCACCTCATCAGACTTTTTTTGCCAGTAGCACTTTGGTATGCGAGTCTACTTTTTAAAGTCACAGATCAAGTTCACATTTGTTCAACTTCACTGATGTGGAGTTTGAAAATATCATAACAGTTGAATTTTCTGGACTTTTTTCAGATGCTTTAGATATTGAACTGATTTTGTACCTTAATAAGTCACAGATTGAGGACTGTGTTGATCCTCTCCACTAATACTTTCCCTTGGAATTAGAAAATTACACAGTTCTACTTTATTTCAGGAGATAGGGGCATTTGTGATATTTTATATCTTGCATAGAATTGTTTACCTTTATTGCTGAGAGAACTTCTCCATTGAATATTACAAATTGGAAAAAGATCAATGAATAGACATTTGCAAAAAAAATTTTCTATTCATGGTTAAAGTATCAAAAACTACATTTTCAATTGAATTGATAATTATTTTTTTTGCCAATTCAATGGAGAAGGGTTTAATTACTCATCTAGATTTTTGCAGGATCACATAAAACAGCATGGAAGTGTTAGATACTAGCAGACTTTTTGCCTTTGTTTTCATGCTTCTATTATTTTATTTTTATGTTTGTGCATGTTTTAGCTCGAGGAATTGGGATTTTCCTAGTCAACAAGTTGTCTCAATTACGCAAGTGGTCACAAAAACCCAAGTGAGTTGGTAGCACCACTAACTTTTTTCATTTCATGCAAAACTTTAACTTAATTTTATATTTTAAAGTTATTGATTTATTTATATTCTTTTGTCTTTTTAAAAATACTGAATTAAACATTGTATAAAACATGTTTCACATATAAACATTTGTATACTTTCCCAAATGATAGAAAAATTCAAACTCATTAACCTTTGACTCTGACATACTTGTGTGTATTAGAAAGTATATGTTATTTAACTTTTGAAGAAATGTTTAAACGTAGTAGTAAATATAAGAGAAATTTATTGATGTGTCAAATAACTTGTTTGAGCAATCAAGGTTCGACAGTATCTGGATTTTGACATTATTTATCCAAAATATGAAGTTTTAGTCCAACTATCTGTTAAATTTGATAAAATAGGAAAATTATTTAAAGATGTTTGCTGCTGATATTAAAACTAACAAGATTTTCCAAAGCTTATGATTGCTTTTAAGACCCTTTACATTTGAACAAAGTAAGCAGAAAAAATTGATGGGTCAATGCACAGTGCTCGTTTTTGAGATATACAGACCTTCATTTGTATAACTGAACAAATCATTCCTTCGTTTTTCATTATCGTTCACAAACAAACAAAAGAACAAATGAAACATATAGACAGAAAATTAATATTTTTTAAGTATCAGTGTTTAAAGGATGATCTTAAATTAAAGAATTTAAGTAAAATAAATTGCAACTGTACGTGTATTTAAAATCTTCTAAATCTTGTATTTTTTTTTATCTATTTTTTTAATTGAAAAAATAAATTTTGCTTGGCCCATTTGCATTTATTGGCAGAATTTGCCATAGTTTTTTGGCAAATAAACTTATGCAAAATAACAGTCAGATAATTTTAATATGCTAAACCAAGACATATAATCACAGTCTGTCACTAGTTTTATGCTTATATTTTTTCAGTTTCTTCTCTGACAACTATAAAATGTTAAAACAGACCTTTTCCTTCAATTTAAACACAAGTTTGACTGTATAGTATGCTGGTATGTTAAACTCCTTAATTAGATGTCTTTTTCAGGTTTAATATGACATTCTACTAAAGAGTTCATGCAATTTTCCATTCAAAAGTTATACTTCTAGCCTTAATGAGAGGAGAATTTGCAATGTATAATCCATATAATTTATTCAAATTTAGGAAAATGTTTGGTATTAATTCATGACACTAGCCATTTATGCTATTTTACATTAAAATTTATACTTCTTACCCTGAGAAGAATATTTAATAATAAGTCAAATTAATTTTAGTTGGTGACGAGACAGTTTTTCCAAATTTTCCAAAATTGTGGTATAAATTCATGTGACTTAACAATGTATGCTATATTTCATTTAAAATTTATGCTTCTGACCTTGAGAGATGAAATAGGCAATGCACAATCTGATTGTTTTTGCTATGCGACAACGTTATTTTTCAAAGTTTTGCAAATTTGTGATATAAATTGATGTTAATAATTTATGCTATTTTCATTCTATAATTCTGACCTCAAGAGATAAATGCCCAATGTAGATCCAGATTATTTAATTTTGCAACAAGAGATTTTTTTTTAATTTCAAAATTTGTGGCATAAATTCATTTGGCTGAAGAAATTATGCTATTTTTCTTTTTTTTTTAAATATTTGAAATTACTTTGAATTAAAAAATAGCCAAAATATAATTGTTTTTTATGTAGATATGACAGGTATCACTACAAACTGTACTACAAATTTTATTACATTAAAATATCATTTGTACTGAGAGGACAAATTATGCTAGTAACAAAATAATACAAAAAAGCAGAAACCCTATGTAAAAATTTTTTTCTAAACTTTGTTATTCTGCCCACACAAACCAGCAACAAACAATACCCTTAAGATGCTTTAATGTCAAAACCAAAGAATGAACAAAAAAAGTTTGTTTGTATGTTTTTCCACACACGATAAGAACATTTGGTTGTTTTTCCATGCACGATTTGAGTGTGCATTTGTTTGTTTTCTCTCACACAATAGGATCATAGGTTTGTTTGTTTGCAAATGAACAAAACAATTGTTTGTTTGTTCCTATTTCGTTTGTTCGTTTAGTGGTTAAGTTATATGAATAAAGGTCTGTAAACTTTTGAAAATTTGGCAGGAAAAGGATTTCTCTTGATTTTTCATAGCTTTTATCTTAGTAGGTTTTGTCCCTGAAACCAAAGAATAAATAAAAAGAATTTCATTAAAACTTTTCAGATGACATTTTTAAGTATGTTTTATGAAATTATGAAAAAGAAAAGTGGTGTTTACTGGACAAAAATTTAATGCTATGAAATGGATAAAACTAGAGAATTACAAAAAATCTGACCAATATGGCTGAACATGAGCAGTGAACATTCTTAGGGTATTGATGTATAAAGTGGAATAATTAATTGAAAAATAAGTTTAGAATAGCTTGATGCTTAGAAATTATTGATAAAAATTGGGAAAATTGATAACAAATCCCACTTTCTCATAATAACATTGCTTCTGCTATTCTGATACAAAGTAGTAACAGTATATTTAACCCCATATTTGACCCAAATTATATTTCTTGACACAGTTAACAATATGTTGTGAAAATAATGTTTAAAAGCTGTCTTTTAATTCATAACTAACTTTAATATAATTTTCATCATTTTGACAAAGGGCATATTTGACTTTTTAAACAAGAATGTAACATTTTCTGTCAAAATACTTAATTTTAGGTGTTTTGTTTAAATATATATTAAACAGGTCTCTAGAAGTTTATTATTATTTTGAAATTTAAATCAAAATGATGAGATGACATAAAGTTACCATAAAATGTGAAACCATTGTTTTGGTCTTGTAAGAATGTTTACATATACATATAGACAATTTTTTGTCTCTAAAATCAACATACAGTCACAAGTAAATGAAGTCTCATAGAGCAAGAATTTACTTGTACATATGAGATTTTTGTGTCATGAATATTTACACCATATCCCTCCTTTTTTCTATTTATTAGACCATGCTATAGATTAAATGTCATTATAGGATATAGGCAAATCAAATGAGAATATTTGATTTACCACTTGTTAAATTTGCAAGTCTCATTATTTACTTAAAATATCAGTTCATGGAAGACATATAATAGAAACAAACATTTTTTTCATGTCATCATTTTAAATGAAGTGGAGAATTTTATATGAAAATAAATGATGTACTTTAACTGTAGAGAGGTTCAATATGGGGTATAGTGTAAAATCTTGTCCGTGCTCTGTAAATGGTAAATTACTTGGCTATGCTTATAGCAGAAGTCAGACGTTGACAGCAAATAAATGTAAATTAAAAGATTTGTAATATCTGATAAATTATAATGTGTTGCTTTTTATCAAAATAATGTTACTTTAATGTTAGGTGACACTATATGGCATCACTATCCTATAAAGATTTTGATCTGTTTAGAATGAAAAATTATATTTTAGAGTTTTGCATCTTAATATTCTCAATACTATATATTTCCTATTACCTTCCTTGGGACATTGCATTTTTTCCAAAAGAGGGACAGGGAATCAAATTTCAGCACCAAAAAGATTTTATTACCTCTTTGATAACTGATTGTCAAATTTTGGCCATACAAAGTTGATAGGGCTTTTGGCAGTGGGGTCAATTGTTACAAGATACAGCTAGGGTGTGTCAGAGTTTGAAAGGATGTTAATAAGGAAATATATGGTATTTACCATTGCTGTTTTATGCACCTTTAACATATGCCTTATATCACATAGTTTTGTATGAATTGTACTAATTATGTACTGCATTCTTGTTTTCAAGACTTTTAACTTTTTGTCTCAAACTGAAATCATCACACTTGATACAACTCCATAATATTTCTGGATACAGTGCAGGTGATGGTGCTAGGGATTGCCACAGAGGTGTGAGTTTGAATTCTTCTGAGGGAAGGGCAAAAAAAAATGCAGGTAAAAAATTCATTCCTTACACTGTTTGGTTAATTTCAGACACATATACAGTGGGACTCAAACTCACACCTGCCCTGGACAACCTAGCCACCTAGGCAATACACAAATATAGCTTTAAGTGACCAGGTGATGCCTGTCAACTATTCCAAATCTTCTTGTTTAAAACTTTCGACCTCTCTGAAATTAGCTATGGTTTCATGTACTTTATGGACATACAGCAATTGTCAATAATGGTAACCATGGATATAGTATAATGTTAAATGTCACCTATCCCAACCATGGTTTACAGGGAATGTACAATAAATTCAATTAATTTGAAGTTTGAGTCCTATAATTAGGATGACATAAGTTACAATTGTTTTCATGTACATTTCAAGGAGTAACTGCTAACCAGAAGCATTAGAACCAAAACATAAGAAGTCCAAGATCCAAATATAGTAAAAGAAGTACTCAAATCCAAATAAAATAGTAAGCCAGATCTGATTTTAGGAACAACTACTAAGTGCAATACATTTGGAAGCTTTTCCATATTTTCAGTGGTTTGGAATTTTAAAAAATGTTGGTTCTAAATTAAGGTTGGCATTGATTTTGGGGATCCAGCCCACTCTGTTTTTAGGGGAGGGACCATAGGGTTTTTTCTTTTATTTGAATGCAAGTTCTCTATTTCTTGTCCAGTTTTGATTGGGTTTTTTGTTTGTATTCTCCATGAAAAGGTCAACATAATAGGCCTCAAGCGTCATTACCTCTCTCTTACTGTTATTGAGACATAGGTGTCCAAAAATGGCCACACCCTAATGTTTGAAACTTTTTTATTTCTCAACAGATTTGGATGAGGTTTTTGCAAATGATTCCTTATGAAAGATGCAATAAAAGTTACTCCAAACATTTTGACGTAAAATTTACCTTTTTTGTATAAAAAATCTTAACTGTTGAAAGAAGAAGATCAACGGCTAAGAAATTAAAGGTTCTCCATTACATGCAGTATCTCATTACTATTATCATTATTTTAAAACAATATTTTACACCAGAAAAGAATTTAGTACAGTTCCACCTGAAAATCAAAAAAGAATGCCTAGGACTTATGGAAAATGTGCAATAATTTAGCTGTGAATTTTAAAGACTATCAAGGGAAATCCAACACATTTTATAGTGCATTATCTTAATTATAACAATCACCGGAGAAGAAAAATCCAATATTCTATAATAATGTTAAAAAGAAATGAAGAAACATACAATAATGTACAATTGATTTCTGGCATGTGCCACAGGATTTTGAATTTTATATTTATCAGTCATGTCATAAAAAAAATGTTTAGGGTCAGTTAGTATGTTACATATTCGTCACTTGCGATTTTTCACTTTATATTTATATACAACTACATTTTTTCCAAAAAAAATTTTTGAAGCCATTTCTGGTACGATTTTCATGAAATATGCACTATAAAGCAGAAAATTGTCAAGAGTTTTTTTTATTTGGATATAATTTTTTAACTTGTAGTTTTTGAGAATTCATGAGATAAACATAAAGTTGAATTTATGACTTCATTTTCCCCTATATAAGTAAGTAAATTTATGACGTTAATATTTACATTCCTGTTTAACTTGCTTATTCTTTATGACTGATGATCAGAAAACTTAATGTCCAAATAAACAATAAAACTGCTGAAAATCCCTGTCAAATGGTGAAAATTTCCAAAAAATTGGTTCAAAACTGACTTCATAATAATTTTTTTGAAAATTTGTAGTTTTATATAAAAGATATAGGGAAAAACTACAAGTGATGAATATTTATGTCCACCTACTGTACTTGTGTATTTATTATTGTTATGTTTGTGGGTTATTATTTACTATGCTTGGTTCTTGGACTTGCAGTGTTTTGTTTCTGTTGCTACTGTTGAGAGGTTATATATATACTGCTTGAAATGTGCACTTAACATGAAATACTGCATGTCAAAATAAATTCACAGGTTCCATATAGTGATTCCTCTGAAATATTTTATTACAGAGTTCATAAATTAACTTTTTCAAAGTAAAAGAAAAAAAGGATAACAGACAGAATGACTTGTTGATTTAATTATATTTATATATTTTTCAGTTTTACACCTCCAACATCCAAAGATACTTATGTGATATCAAAATATATAGACAATCCATTACTGATTGGAGGGAAGAAATTTGATCTAAGATTATATGTACTAGTCACTTCATTTAGACCTTTGAAATGTTATATGTAAGTATTTTTAACTGAGTTTCAACATGGTTTATATGATGAATGGTGTCTTGGGCTCATGGCATTTCTTTTCCCCTGCTGATTTTAACTAAACTTTCATAGAGCATTCCTCTTAGGAGGAAGTCTTTATATAATCAAGGTTACAATAGCACAATTATGCATTAATGCTATTTTAATAGGGGGTCCCCTACTTTTGCATGAATTTAAAAATAGACCTAGTGGAATTTTCAAAACTTATGTAACACCGTTACAAACATTGTAAACTTCAATTAGAGAAAGAAAATACATAGGTTTGTGTGGCATTTGTATGCTAAAATTGTGGGTCAAAAGGGGCAACCTTTTAAACAGGTATTTAACCATTATTCCTGTGATTTTCATTTTTCCGATTTTTCAAAAAATATTTTGGACCCCTGTCTCAGAAACTAAAGATAATGATAAGTTTGGTTATTAAACTTGACCAATTGCACGCCTATCTTAGTTTTCTCCTTGGCTTAAATTGGGGTCAGATTTAGCTAATTGCCAGAAATTATAATTGGGCTATTGTAGCCTATATGGAAGTCAAAAATGACCCAAATCCAATAAGTTTATGCCTTGAAGATGCACATATATATATGTAAAGTAAAACACTACATAAAATTTTAGGTTGAATTACTCTGAAATTTACAGAATTTTTTAAGAGCCTAATAATTGACAAAAAAAATTTTTATAATACATTACTGCTCTGTCTAGGTCTAATTTTTTCTCAGTATTTTGCCATGAAATTTTTTAGAATTTAAAAGACTGTTCTTATTGGTAGAGATTTTATCCATTTTGATACAATTCCAAACCAGATTTCAAATAATGAAAATGCGTTAGCTCAATTTTGTGGAATTTTTTAAATTGACCATAAATTGCAAAATATGCATATTATTGTAAATTTTTGCATTGTGATATGCAGAAATGATCTCAATTTACACAACTAAATGTAAGAATGTGACTCCAGCATTTATTGAGAATAAAAAATTAAGGCTTGAAATAAAGCCTCATTATGGACAATTTCTGGTGAAATACAGTATTTAGAGATCCAAGATTTTCCAACCACAAAGGATTTAAAATAAAAAAACCTTTCTTTAAATGCATGTTTATAGTATATATAAATCACCTATATTCAGCTATTTAAAAACAAAAAACAATACAATTAGTTAGCCACAAGATGACATATGGGTAAGGTCATATATTTGATGATAAAACATATGCAATAAAGAAACAGACTATAGATGGACAAGAAAGTATGATACAGTTTTTAGAAATCTCAAATATTGAAGTCAAACCTTGAAACCTTTAGACCAAGAAAAACTGACCTTATAAGAGAGGTGACTTTTCGATTGAGGGTCAAATACTAAGTTTGAGAAATACTTAATGTGACCTTATTAGGCAAGTTTTTGCTGAAAATAGTTAACCATTAGAGTTGATTTAATTGTAATCACATGTGGGATGAATTAGATATTAATTTTGTTTTTAAACAGATATCAGTGTCAAAGGGAGATGTTAAGCTCTGTTTTTGTTTTTTTTTGACAAAACTTAATTAAAGGGCAAGTTTAAGTTTTGTTTCAAATTCTTATACAGGAAGTAATTTTTTATCCAGTTTTAGACAGATAGTACTCTCCCTATCTGAAACAATTTAACTAAATTATTATAATCTTGTTCACATATTAGAATGATATATTTTTCTAGGTACAAGCTTGGTTTTGCCAGATTTTGTACAGTGAAATACAATGCCAGTGTGAATGAACTTGACAATATGTTTGTACATCTGACCAATGTATCTATACAGAAACAAGGAGTAAGTTTATAGGTCAAAACATATCAAATATATATTCAAGATGTTTGCTGTATTGGAACAAAATAAGCAGAAAAAATTTATGAGCCAGTGTGTTCATTACTTAGATATATATATAGAAATAAGATATAGGGTAACGTCAGAGAGACTGCACTCCCACCACAAGGAAAACACTTTCAGGGGAATTTACAAATCAAGTTCTAAACAAGGGTAGATTAACATACCTTGCAAAAAACATGTATATGAAAAATAATACTGCTCTTACCTAAATATTATTGAAATGTACATTTAAATTAACCAGTAAAACAAAGACAAAACTATGACCACAATTCCTGACTTGAGACAGGCAATGAGACATGTGATGTAGTTAACTATTTAAGTGGGACCACAGCCCTCCACCAATGAGTGTTCAAAAGAAAAAAATCAAAGATAACAAAAGCAGAACCAGATGAACTATAAAAATCAAACAGAAATTCACTCAATCCCAATAGAGAGTACTTAAATGAAAAAAAATATACTACACAAAAATACATGCAAAAAGAAGATATCTCTCTAAAGAATCCTTGCAGTTACTGAAAACAAGCTCAGGGTGTTATTGCTGATGGTAAGATATCAAGCTTTTCAACATGAGATGGCATGTCTAACAATTTATTACTGTTTTGTCAAAAAACGTGAGGAAAGACAAGATGGATGTGATGCCAAATTGTTTAATATCTGTCTAAGGAAGCAACAAGTTTATTAATATCTGTTACAACAAAAACAATTTTGAATGTTCTGACTACAAGTTTTGTAAATAAGTTTGTTTAACATGAAATTCAATGGATCATTTAAAAATTTGTATGCATCATATGTGATGTTTTCATAGAATAAAGGATGTGATATCCCTTGTCATGTCAAAATTATACATTTTTTTTAAAATGATGGTTATAAAATTTTGTAAAATACTTGAGAAGCTCATGATATCTGTATCCCTGCTGCAAAAGTTAACCATAAGATGTAGGTTGTGATGTTTAAAGTCAGAACCTTTTTTATTGAAAACAAGGGCAAATGGAACTAGTTGTAAAATATTTAAACCCCATAAAAAATTTTAGTGCATAAACAACCCTGTTCAATTTTTAAATGCAAATCTAAAAAAGGGAGTTCATGTACAATCATTACTGTTATTAGATTTAGTTATAGTAAGTTCTTAAGGATAAATAACAATAGTTAAATTTCTTTGCAAATTTTGGAAACTCTGAATTATTTAAAACTAAGACATCATCTTAATAACTAAAAGTATGAATAAACTTGTCCTCTAAATCTTTAGACCTTATTTCCTTTGTCCATTGACTTAGTAAAGTTTTCATGTTTAGATCCAGTTCTCAGTAATTTGATTTTGAAAGGATTTTTTCCAAATGATTCCTTTACCAAAGTCCATCAAAGGTTATACTCCATGCATTTTTTTATGGTATTTACAGTTTTTATATAAATCTGGTTGATGTGACCGAAAAATGCAATTTTGGAGGTGATAAATTTTTTAGATTTTAAATATGATTTTTAGCTTACCTGGCCTAACAGGCCATGTGAGCTTTTCTCATCACAGCCTCCATCGTCCATATGTCCGTAATCTCTTAACAATCAATCTGCCAATTTGGACCTCACTTTAGTGGAATGGTCCTTTGGTGGTCCCCTTCCAAAATTTTGACTGGCATCCCAAGCTGCCTTCCTAAATAGCCACTCTTATTAAAAAAAGTGGTATATTTAAAAATCTTCCTGTCTGAAACTACTGAGCCAATTGCAACTAAACTTTGATGGAATGGTCCTTAAATCATCCTCTACCATAATTGTGACTGGTGTCATATGATGTTTGGATCTCCCCTAAAAGGTTACCCCAGGGGCAAATATATCTTATGATATTTTGACCCCAGGGTAAGAATATCATATGATATAATGACCCAGGGGGGTCATGATATTTGACCCTTCTATGTAATATTGAACCCCTATCAAATTTTGAATTTTACATGTAAAAAGGGGAGGTTAATATATCATAGTTAGAGGGGTCAGAATTTCATAAAGAATTTCTTTTTAAAAATTAGATTTGCGATTTTAATTCAATTTATATTATTTATTCAACTATAATAGATTGACATATCCTAGGTATTTGAAGTTGGGGCGGGGAGGGGGGGGGGGTGGTCAAAATTTCATAATGATTTTTGTTGTGAAACCATTGAATTCATTTGAATGTATGGTCATGCAACATATCTGTTTTACTGTGGAGCTAAGCTTTTCATTTAGGGAGGTCAAAATTTCTTAAAAGATTTTTTCTTTAAAATTGAATTGAATTTAAATTATTTATCCAATTCAAGGTTGACATATCCAGCATCTCTGCCCACCAACAAAGATGGCCACCACATCAGAACTTAGTATACATAGGACCCTAGGGAAATTCTTTTGAAAATCTTCTTGTCAGAAACTAGTGATCCAGTTGCAACCAGGCTTTGGATGAATGGTCTTCTACCAAAATTATGTTTGGTATTACTGCCCACAACCAACATGGTAGCCAAAGCAATATTTAGTTTAATATTAGGACCCTATGGGAAATTCACTTGAAAATCTTCTTTTCTGAGACTACAGAGCATATTGCAACCAAACATTGATTGAAAGGTCCTCTACCAAAATTGTGTCTAGCATCCCTGCCCACCAACCAAGATGGCTGCCACAGCCAAACTTAGTTCAACATAGAACCCTATTTGAAATTAAATTTCAATCTTCTTGTCTGGGACTACTGAGCTTATTGCAACCAAACTTTGATAGAATGGACCTTGGATGATCCTCTGTCAAATTGCATCCAGCATCCCTGCCCACCAACCAAGAAGGCTGCCATAGCTGACCTTAGTTTGATATAGAACCATATGTGAAATTAACACAAAATCTTCTTGTCTGAAACTACTGAGCATATTGCACCCATCAAGCATTACACCCTATCCCCCAGCAACCAACATTGCTGTGGTTTCTAAAAATAGAAAAAGGGAGTGGAATATTTTAGATATCTTTTTGTCAGTACTAAAACAATTGTTACCAAACTATGGTGGAATGGTCATTAGATGGTCCTATACCAAAATTATGTCAATAGCCAACCTTATTTTAGCATTTGACCCTATAGGAAAGTTTTTGGAATGTTCTACAAAATTTCTTTCTGCTTCCTTACTTGCCAATTAAGTTGGCTGCTACTGCCAAACTTTTTGTAAATTAGGACTGTAAAGGGAATTCACTTTAGAATGGTCTTTTGTGAAACTACTTAGTCAGTTGTCCTCTTCTAAAATTTTGTACAACATTACTCCCTGGCAATGATCACTGAGGACATGCTCAGTCTCTTTCAGGTGAGTGATACAGGCTACTGGGAGTTACAGTTATTGTTTTTGTTTGATTTGAACTTTCAGTTGTATGTTAATGAATTTTTTTCCATCTATTACCATTTTTTGTAGATAAAAGGGGTCAAATTCCCTGAAAAGAGCACAATATCCTGTGTACAGCATATTACAATGTCTATCATATAACGGTCTCCAGCATATTTTGTATCTTATTTTTAGTTGATTGCTAGGCATTAGATTGTCAGAGCAGGGAATGTAAGTCCCACATGGACAGCTAAATGTCAGACTGCTGTGTCTGACAGAATCATCCAGGTTGTTCATTATTCTTATGAAACAGGCTGTTATTGTATTGGTCACATATATGCTGCCCCTATTGCATCTGAGAACATTTAATGTATGTACATTAGATTTTTTTCCACTGGAAGTTTAAATTGTGTTTGACTGTATTTTAACAGTGTTGAGTATTGTTTTGTTTTGTTTCCAGGAAGATTACAATGCAGTTCATGGTGGTAAATGGACAGTTCAGAATCTCAGATTGTTTTTAGAGGGAACACGTGGAAAGGAGGTAAAGAATCTAGTATTGAAATATCTATTTTATTTATTTTCAAATCAATATTGAAATTTTGACAGCCTTGTTTTTTTTACTAAGACCAATGTCAGTATGCTGATTAAATGGGGGTAACCATTCCTAATCTGCTACTTCCCCATAACCAATCAATAGAATTTAACCAAACTTACTCATGGTCTTTAGTAGCAAGTTTCTTTTTGTCCCCCGCCTTTCGCGAAAGCGGGGGACTATAGAATTCGTAGTTCCGTCATTCCGCAACTTTGAAACCACTGGTCCGATTTAAACCAAACTTACACAGATGGATGGAATATAGAAGG